>JAVTVY010032372.1:0-14313 GCA_036873755.1 Hanleya hanleyi
ATGGACAAAACATCTTGTGAGAGACTTTGTCGCTGCACCTTATCTGGCTTTCGGTTGGCCTTTCTGAACTGAAGTACCTTAGAGATAGAAGGATCTCTAGACTGCAGTTCAGCTAATTTTAATGGCGTGATTGCAGGTAGAGCTGTGGTTGATGTAAGCTGCTCTGCGACAGTGACGTCTATGGTATGATGGAGTGTAGGGATCCATTCCGGTACTTCTACAGGAATAGCTGTCATACCTGCACCAAATGCCAGAACACTCTGCACCGACTCCTTACACTCAGGCTGGGGCAGCCTTGACAAGGCCACTCCAGGCATCCTGGATCTTATTGCGACCCCTGATGGACCAATTCCGGAGGTAAACACGACAGTCAATCTCCAATGGTGCTTCCTTGCATTTACGGTCATAGGCAGTTTTTCGTTGACCAGCCTCCTTCTGAAGATGACCCGCGGTCAGGCGATATGCCTCCTGCAGTTAGATATATTAATGTCGGAAGCCATAAAGCATTCTTTAGCTCGACTACATACAAGAGATATCATTCATGGTATGTTTCTTTGTTTATAGAGTTGCTTGAATTTCTCATTAAAAATATCTATGTGAAATTTGGCAACACAATATATCAGCAGGATATAGGTATTCCAATGGGTACTAATTGTGCACCCCTGTTGGCCGACCTGTATCTGTTCTCTTATGAATATGACTATACGCAAGCGCTTTCAAAAACCGATCCATTCAAAGCCCGTTCCTTCTCATTCACCAAACGCTATATAGACGATCTTCTCGCTGTGGATAATCGCTATATAAATGACGAAGGAAACTACAGATAACCCTACAGGCACTATCTCTATAAAAATGAAGCGGGCATTCTCTCTCGTCGACTTTATGACAAAAGAGATGATTACAATTTCGACATCGTAAACTATCCCTTTCTGGATAGTAATATTCCAGTGGGACCCGCATATGGCGTATACATATCTCGCTTAGTAGCATTTGCTAGATCCTGTGTTAAATGTGATGATTTTAATCAACGTCACAAAACATTGTTGCAGAAACTTATAAAACAGGGCTATTCCATCAAGCGCCCCCACTCAAAGTTTCTCAAATTTGGCGATACATATCGCATGCTGATAGCAAAATACGAACGTAGCGTGCAAGATCTATGGCGCTACGTTTCGTAACTTGTGTCTAATTCCGCTTAACCCGGGGCTAGGGGGCCGTATGAACCCATGTACTTCAAGATCCTCATGGTACTCATATGAACAGTCACAATCAAAGCGTGACTGAGATACATCTTTTTTTTTAGATGACTCTATAGCGAATATTATGGATTAAGAATACTGATCAGCGATACGGATTTGATATTTTTGGAACATCACGATGTCTTGCCGGCATCATTGAAAACTGTTGACCGCTTCTCTCTTGCAGGAAACTAGCCTATGTTTATGTATACTATGATTGTCTTTTTGAATTTGGTGCTAATACTGTTATGTGGAAAATGGAATAGGTCTTTGGATTATGGACGCGGATATTCTCTAATGGACGACGGCTGGATTATGAATGACGGACTAGACGCTTGTAATTGGCATTGTGTCGGCCAGCTCTATACTTGATTTGAAAATCAAACTAAGCCAGAGCAGATGCCCATCGCTGTTCAACAGCAGGTAGCTTTGCTTTGGTCTGAAGGTAAGTCAGGGGGTTGTTGTCTGTGAAGACCGTGAACTTCGCGCCAAGGAGATAATCACGGAATTTCTCTGTTACAGCCCACTTGAGTGCAAGTAACTCTAACTTCTTGCTGCTGTAGTTCTCCATGTGGCGTTCAGCACCCCTTAGTCCTCGACTCGCATAGGCAATGACCCTTACCTTTCCATCCTGATGCTGCGACAATACTGCACCAAGACCACAATTTGATGCATCGGTCTCCAGGATGAATGGCAAGGAGTAATTTGCATATCCCAGTATAGGCGTGGATGTAAGACGTGCTTTCAATGTGTCAAAAGCAACTTGGCATACTTCATTCCACTTGCCTTTAAGAGAAACGGTTTTACGCTTGTTCTTGATCCCAGACTCCTGGATACACACTGACACCAAAGTGTGCAAGGGAGTGGCAATATGTGAGAACCGGTGAACGAAGCGTCGATAGTAGCTGGCAAAACCAAGAAAGGAACGAAGTTGTTTCAAGTTCCCTGGGATAGGCCAATCGGCTACGGCGGCAACCTTTTCAGGGTCAGTGCTGACACCCTCGGCTGAAATTTGATGTCCGAGGTAGGTCACCTTCTCACAGAAGAAATGGCACTTCTGTATTTCCAGCTTCAGCCCAAACTCCTTCAGTTTGCTGAAGATTTTCTCAAGACGCTGCAGGTGTTCTTCTAGTGTCTCGGAAAAGCACACCAAATCATCCAAATAGACCAAGAGAATCTGGAAGATTTCACCCCGAAAGACCTGCTGCATCAGTCGCTGGTACGTTGCAGGAGCATTGCATAATCCAAACGGCATGCGATTGTACTCAAACAGACCAAGCGGCGACGTAAACGCAGTCTTGCGTTTGTCAGATTCCTCCATGTCCACTTGGTGATAGGCAGATTTCAGGTCCATCGTCGAGAAGAATCGAGCACCAGACAAAGCGTCCATTGACTCTTCAATACGAGGCAGTGGATATGCATCCTTACGGGTCTTGGCATTCAGCAATCTGTAGTCAACACATACCCGGAGAGTTCCAGACTTCTTTTTGACGAGAACCACGGGGCTGGCATATCCACTGGCACTGGGGCGGATGATCCCCTTCTTGAGCATCTGCTCAATCTGCTGCTTCACCTCGCCAAGGTGGTGGGGTGATATGCGGCGATAAAGTAAGCGAATGGGGTCATCATCCGTGGTTGGGATTGTGTGCTTGACTGCATCAGTATGACCCAGATCGTCTTCGGAAGTAGCAAATATAGAGTTGTACTTGCGAAACAGATGCTCAACACGGGTCTTCTGTTCCTGGCTTCCTTTGAATCCTGACAAATCCAAACCTATGGACAACTCATCTGGCGACATTTGACAGGATTCAATGTTGCCAATATCCTCATCTATCATGCTGCGGTGGTTGATGATGATTTCATTAGCGGACACCTCGAGCTGGACTTTGCACGTCCACAGGCACCATTACTCCTACCCTGGTCCTAGGCTTTAGCCAAACATCCTTCTTAGAAAGATTAACCAGTTTCACATAAAATGAGCCACTTGTAGAATCTACAAGTGAACCCATCAGGAGCAAATTACCTTGCAATGGACAAGCTAGTGGCTCCACCAAAGCACAAGGCCCACAGTGTGTTCCTACCACACGGACATCACTGGCACTCTCAGCTGGCACCCTGACTTCATCAAGCCCCGCAACACGACAGATTCCAACTTCAGCGGGGGATTCCCGTGGTACTGGGAAAAGTCCAGCATACTGCGGCAGGTGCTGCAATATATTGGTCCCAATTAAACCAGGCAGCAACTTCTTCCTGGTGTTGTCTGGGTTATCTCTTACCACAAGAACCCCTTTACAGGGAAGCAGGACACCATCCACCTCAACATCCAGCTGCAGATAACCAACAAATGGTATCTCAGATCCATTGGCCGCCCTTAAGGAAAACCAACTTCCCGTTGCTTGCGGTTGGCCATACCTACCCTCCAGGTGTTCATGGAAAAACGATTCCGTCACAGCACTCACCATGGACCCGGTGTCGATGAGGCATGAAACAGCCATGCCTCCAAATTTGGCGACCACCGTCGGCACACCACCCACCGTACTGTCGAACCAACCACTGGGATCAGCTGAATTCTGGGTGTAACTCAGCCCTGTCACCTCACCCTCCGTAACAGGGCTTAGCAGTTTCCCGGAACCGATTTTCCGGCTTCCTGTAAATTACGAAATGCATAACAGTCAGCCTTCTTGTGCCCACGTTTCTTGCAGAAAAAACAGTGGATGGATTGCTTCTTACCTTCATCCGAGTTTTTCCGTTCCTCCAGCTGTTGGGCCATCTTGGCTTGCTGGCTGGCTAAACTGTCCAGCATCTTCTTTTGCTGGGCCATCATGGTTGCCATGGCTTCCAGCATCTTATCTTGCGGGGTGATACTCTCCTGATAAACCCCACCGGGGTCATATCCGCACGCGTCACCATCATCATAGCTATCATGTGCACTGTATAACGCGCTGTTCATATGAGTGTCGCGCACTTTGTACTTACCTGATCCCCTTGACTTGGAATCCGGCAGGACTGCTGTGTATTTGAGGGCCATCTCACGGACGGTAAGGAAATCTGTAGCTGGGGAGTCTTGCAAGAGCCTTGTCAATTCCCATTTCAACCTGCTGTCTGCCACACCCTCACTTAGCTGCTCTTTCAAAAGAGTGTCCCTGTTTTCAACCCTATTTGGGGCCACCCTAGCCAACCTGTCCATCAGCTCCACGAGTGCATGAGAAAAGTCCGACAAACTCTCCCCATCCTTCTGTTGTCTTTCATAGAAAGACCGCAGAATCTGTGAGGGTGTCAGTCTCTCCCCATACACTTCTGCGAGAGCTGTATATAGCCCCTCTGCTGTCAAGATACTGGGCCGACATCGGATTTCTGCCCTAGCGGAACCATCTAGGTGAGATCTTAAAAAATCCACTAACTCCAACCCCTCCAAACCCATGGACCGAATGACAGATCTCGCGTCCTGCACCCAATCCTCAACCGATGTGTTCCCTTCAGTTTACGCTCTCTCGAAACATTTACAGTTATAGGAGTCCGTGATGCAAGAGCCTGGCCCTGCAATGACAGCAGTAGTCCCCTGTCATTCTGTCTCTCTAGTCGCAGTGCCTCCACTTCTCTTCGGAGTCTCTCTACATTGTCCACTTGTGCTCTGTCTTCCGCAGCAGGACTCCCACCACCATTTTCGTCAAATCCCAGAAGTGGTCTGTGGCGACTGGGCGTAGACATGGTTGGTCACCGTTAATACCGTTAATTATCCCTACACCTATCACTCTGATAGTATTCCATCCCACTTCTGACACCAAATGTAGGCTACCTGAATTAGCCAATAAACAAACCAGAATACTCCGAATTCATGTAGGGAAATAACAACTAATTTTATTCACAAAAACAGTAGTTTAGCAGATGCTGTGTTATCCAGCTACAGCATATTCAAACCATAGATAAATGCAGCTAAACACAACTAAACGTTTTTAAACGCATCTAAACGCATCTAAACGGTGACCAACCAGTCTGTCTGTTCTGACCAGGTGGCGATTTACATGACTGGACAGCACCACTAGGCCTGGAACATCATAACTCCCACAATCCCATTATTTGCCATTCCTATTGTCTGGCGTGACAATGGACTGTGGCAATCTGTTAACATAATTCAGCCTGCATTCCTCACTAATCGAAGTCTGCCATCACAGTTTATACAGTTTTTCACGAACCAGTGCATCAAAGTGAAGTTTCAATTATATATGATATCCTCAGTATGAGTATACATGACCACATCTTGCCAGCTTGGCAATTATCTTGTTCCCTCTCTGAAAGACTGTGTGCATATGATCACTAAATACCAGAGGCCAGGGTTAAGTACAGGGGGAATTCTCAAGTTACCATAGCATTGCCTTTTCCTTGACCGGGCCATGTGCTAGATATCAGGGTTGACTGGGAGTGGGAAGATAGTAACCATGCTAACCACGGCTGACACATCTCCACATATGTAAAAGTTATCCCATTCACTAGATAACCCTTGTGATAAACTGTTATATAGGAAACTCACAAGTAAACATGGACCAGTATAGAATCATTCTCAGTATGGAAAATCCCTAGCTACATATACAGTACCCACAATAGAAAATGAATTATCCTAACATACATGTACATGCAGGAATATTAAAGAAATAAAATGATCTACTCTAAATTATAACATAACTGGAGCAGGTCACATGTACAACATTTGGAATGATTGATAGTGGACCGGCTGCATCACTGTGGAACACGTGTACCGCTAAGCTGAGATTTTCGGTGTTGGAACGAGTTGTAAATAAAGTGAGCGAAAGGGGTACAGAGTACCTCAGGGGGGTCAAGAAGTAGTATTCCTATCTCATTCAGAGTTAGGTGAAGAATGGATGGTTGTAAGTTGAGAAGAATTTGGAAAAGGTGACGCCTTAAGCTATTATATAATGGACATTCAAGTAAAAAGTGTAATTCGTCTTCTACTTTATCTACGCAGAGCTTGCAGAATCTTAGATCTGGCGGCAGTCTGGGTCTGGTGTAACGTCCCCTTTCAATTTCAAGTGAGTGAGCACTCAAGCGTAAAAAGGTTAGAGATTTCCGGCATTTCAGCCGGATTGTTTACAAGGCTGAGATAAGGAGAGTACTGTGGCTCAGGTTTAATAGTACTATAGGCTCTGAGCTTGGATTCTGGAGCAAGGTTAGTTTTTCTTTTACATGCCTCAGAACTATGGGGTTAGTGGGGCAGGGCTGGTCAAAATAGTCTAAGTTGAGGCACTGTAGCATATGTTGTATACCTGCAGACTAAGACATAGAATTATTAGTACTACTGAGGGCTTTATCTGCTAAGTAAGCTTTGTAGAGAAGACGGTTAGGCTGAATATGCTCAAGCCTGATCCAATATTTTATTATGGTAATAAAGACATCGAAAGATGCAGGATAGATACCCAGCTCTGCAAGGGCACCTATATTACTGGCCTTTCTAGGGAGGTACAATATAGATTTGCATATTTTAATAGTGCCTGCATTACAGGGAACCTTGTCCCAATTTGCAAATAGGTTTAGGCGTCGAAAATTTATTAGTTGTCTACCCCAGATCTCTGAGGCATATGTGTTTATCGGTTTAACAACAGAATTATAGATTCTCACAAGTGTTTCAACCGGGGCACATTCAGAGGTGCAAAGGGTTGTTTTTACTTTATACCAGGCCCGTAATGATTTGGTTCGGAGTGTTCCCATTGCACCTGTGAAATTTCCGGTGTTACTAAAGGCTACAACAAGATAGGTGTAAGTGGATACTATTTCCACTTGTTTGTGGTTATATATGTAGTTAGCCTTAAGGCTAACTTTCATCGTTGAGTTGAAAACCATGACTTTTGTTTTAGATGGTGAGAATACAGGGTGGTATTGAAAAGCTTTTTTCCCTGTGCTTTTATGAATATACATAATCAGCAAGGCAAAGGTAAGTTAGGCATAATCAAGGTTGGATAACATTGCCACTGCATACTTTCTTAGTTCACAGGTGTTGTCTGTCAACGTTACACAAGAACCCTTCAATCGATATGCTAACTAGTCAAGTGTGATAACGGAACAGCCTTGTACATTAGGCACAGGAGCTGCGGAGCAGATTTGAAAGGGGGGCTGAACTCTATACCGGCCATGTTAAATGTTGGACTGGTGCTATCTAAGATAGGACTTGTAACATTGCGGTGCCAAAGAAAGTGTGGGGGGAGGGGGGGGGGCGACCCCATACCCTTATATAGTTTGGGAGCTCAGATCAGTCTGTACACTTATTCAATCCATCCCCTAACCCCAGGAGCATGTCCCCCACCCCTGGGGCACCGAGCCCCACCCTATATTCTCTAAACTAAGCTTCGCCCGACTCCATACCATCATATTTTCTCACAGCTTACATGATCCTACACTTATTCAACCCATACGCTACCCCTGGAAGCATGTCAGTAGTATAGTCTACTGAAATCCGGTAACGTTTTCTAGGGAGGTAACTCTTGCATCCACCAGGGGGCGCTGTCCCGTATGACGTCACTTCCGGTCTGGGTGAATGGAGCGTGACCTCTGTATGACGTCACTTCCGGTTTGGGTGAATGAGGCGTGACTTGTGAGGATGATAGGAGATGTACTGACCTGTCTGTGGGGATGTCGTTCATCTCCGTGTCTTTTCGAGTAGTAGTAGGGAAAGGTGATTTAAAGCCACATTGACCTACTTATTTGTTCCCCCGGGTAAAATTTAAGGGGGAACCCAGGTTAAAGTATAGGAAGCGGCCATTTACGGCCTTTGACCTCTGAGGCCGTGTAGAGGTCAAGGCCGCTATAGTTCCAACAGGTGGCGCCCCCTCTTTCACCTCGAATTCCTCCGCGGTCTGGTGGTCATGCGGTCGCTGGAAAAAGCTTCCGCGGAGAAAAAGTAGTCCCCAGACTTCAAATACGCTGCATGGTCCGATTGGGTCGAGGGAGGTATCAAAGTGAAGCATTCGTGAAGGGGGCATCCAGTCATGGGTGGGTGCATGTAAAATTAGGATTTTTTCCCGAAACTATAAAAAGCGGAACACGGACTTTACCCCTAAAATAGGGGAAAACACCTATCAACCCTAGTCAAAAGGGCTAATATCGGTCCACGGGCTTATTGGGACCTGCCTATCAAGTCAATGGGGTGGGTGCGTGTAAAATTAGGATTTTTTCCCGAAACTATAAAAAGCGGAATACGGACTTTACCCCTAAAATAGGGGAAAACACCTATCAACCCTAGCCAACAGGGCTAATATCGGTCCCCGGGCTTATTGGGACGTGCCTATGAAGTCAATGGGCTGGGTGCATGTAAAATTAGGATTATTTTCCGAAACTATAAAAAGCGGAATGCGGACTTTACCCCTACAATAGGGGTCTGTATTATACAATATAAGGGCAAATGCCTGTATGGGGTATGCGGATGGTCAATTTTTTCCGTGGGCTTTACTATGGCTTGTGGGTCGCGTTTTTCTCGTCTCGCCAAGAAAATGACAATGGGAAGGGTCCCGGAGCGAATCGGTGAAATTTTTGGGGAAAGTCACCGAGGCCTGTATATAGGCCCATAGGCTGGCCATTGGGGGTATAGGTCCAACCTCGGAAATTCACACACGTTCATTGTGATATGGGTTGCTTGGATTTGTTTTTCACGTCTCGTCATTTAGAACACGATGGGAAGGGTCCCGGAGCGAAACGGTGAAATTTTTGGAAAAAGTCACCGAGGCCTGGGTAGGCCCATAGGCCTATACTGCATGGCTATGGGTGTATAGGTCCATACGGGGTGGACGTTTTGGGATCTAGGTGGGCCACTAATGGTCCGATGGGGTCGAGTGAGGTATCAATGTGAAGCCTATGTGAGGGGGCAACCGACGGGATGGATGTGGGGTGGGAATATCGTCATTCTGCGCATGCGCAATAGACAAAGTGTATGGAAATAGACGTTTTGGGATCTAGGTGGGCCACTAATGGTCCGATGGGGTCGAGTGAGGTATCAATGTAAAGCCTATGTGAGGGGGCAACCGATGGAATGGATGTGGGGTGGGAATATCGTCATTCTGCGCATGCGCAATAGACAAAGTGTATGGAAATAGACGTTTTTGGATCTAGGGGAGCCACTAGTGGACCGATTGGATCGAGTGAGGTATCAATGTGAAGCCTGTGTGAGGGGGCATCTGATGGGGTGAGTGTGGGGTTGAAATATCGTCACTCTGCGCATGCGCAGTGGACAAAGGGTATGGAAATAGACGTTTTGGGGTCTAGGTGGGCCACTAGTGGGCCGATGGGATCGAGTGAGGTATCCATGTTAAGCCTATGTGAGGGGGCTAGACTAGGGTGTCGTTTCCACTCTGCTGCGCAGGTCACGTGGGTTGTGACGTCACTTCCGGGTTTCACCTCCAAACCCAGAAGAGTTCCAATTTTTCCCGTTCACGTAGGATCCGGATGTTCAACCTCCGGGGTTTTTCGCGGCCCGGCCCGGCCCGGCCCGGCCGGGCCCGCCCCGGCCGCAGCCCTCGCGCGGGTTCTCCGGAAGTGCGCGGCATCACCGGCAGTGCGCAGATGAATGTCGGGACAAAAGGTCAAAGGTCACATCCAGGTCAAAAGGTCCAAGGTCTCCCTTTCGGCAAGGTTCGGCGACAATGTTGCGGCATCGATATACAGAGCTTGAACCCCAAAAGGGGATTGTAAATTAACCTGGGAAGGATGGGCAATTCCATTTGGACCAATCAGCGGTCGAGAAAAAGAGCCAATGAGCGATCGATAAAAGAACCAATGGACGGGTACTAGAATTTTGCTCACGTCTGCGCCTACATCCGGGTACTGGGATGCTTTCGCCTACGTCCGCGCCTACATCCGGGTTCTTGTACACCCGGCTAATGTTTTCTGGACATGGATGGGTTAGCTTTGGCTCCATTCTAGGTCACTGATTGGCTAATACGGTGTTCAAAGCCAGTTTCATGCATTATGCTCATATAGAAAACACACAAGACAGGGTTTTTTGGTGAGATCTCATTTTGTTTTTTATTCAGTAACAACAACAACGTGAGAACAACCACGTGAAAACTGAAGCCCAGAACAGGGGGCTTGTACATTGAAAGAACTGAAACCCAGAACAGGGGGCTTGTACATTGAAAGAACTGAAGCCCAGAACAGGGGGCTTGTGTACATTGAAAGAACTTAAGCCCAGAACGGGGCTTGTACATTGAAATGATGGGCGGCCCAGTCATATACGAGTACATCGCGGTCCTCGGCCTTGGGGTACTCGTCAAACATCTGTACGATGGTAGATAAGGTCCTTCCCCGGCATCGATGGTACAGGTAAAACAAGCAATATTGTCCGCACACGCTACTGGTCAGGCTTTGCAACGTTTGACTGTTCCAACACCACGTCTCTGTACCTTGATCCATGAAGTCTGTTAAATCGGGATGGAGGGATGGCAGGCCGTACGGGTCAAAGTATTCGCCCTGCTGTTCTGTCAAGTACACGGTCACCCAATGTTCACCGGGCCGATCCATCGGGTCCGTGTTGAGAACGTATGCAGCAGGATACACACGGTCTAATGGGAACACATCTCGGACGAAAACCCCTTGAAAGACCATGCGTGTCCCTGGATCATTCTCCAGCACGGTGGTTATCTGGTCTGTATCCATGTTAGGTGGAGAAGTCACACAGGACGTTGCGCGCCTTGTCCACTTGAATGATGTTGTCAAATTCGGCGTAGCAGATCACATTGACGGTGGTCCCCAGGGCTCGTGCAAAGTGGATTTCCAACCGTAAATTGCCTTGCTTGGCCAGGGCCAGCTCATGGTCGTTCTCTAAGGTGGGGGTCAGATCGAAACAGAACAACGTGTATCCGTTCGCGTAGTCCTCCCGACTGATCAAATTCCCTTCGTCCTGGTTGATTTGACCGGTGGCTGTAAACAGGCTCTGATAGGCTCGAATGAAATTCCTGCGCCCAAAGTTCGGTGTTAAGGCCGTGGCTGGGACCTGTTGTCCATCCACATGCAGGGCCACAAAATTGATGCCGAAATGTTTAAACTCAAACGGATTCTCTGGGTAGGCTCCGCTGAAACTGGTATTTTCCACACAGGCCAGGATCAATCGCTTGGGTAGTTCCCCCAGGAACAGGTTTTCTTTGTTGGCGCCCATATTTCCAGCAGGCACAGAGAACACTTTGGTTTGTACACGTCGGATAGGGTACTGGGCTGGTTTTGTTTCCAAGGCTTTCATGTGTCCCAATTGAACGGCTGGATTCGGTTTCACTTTTCGGACATACAGGACTGCCTCTTGGATAACAATCTTATAGTCAGCTGCATGCCCATCTACGTTAGTGGCCATCAAGGCGAAGGTCGGAGGCGCCCGTATCAGTCGGATTTTGATGGGGATCTTGTTCAAGAGGTACCGGTCTTGCATGAACATGTCTGCATGTAGTCGACCCATGAGATCCACCGAGGCACCGTTCGCAGTGAAAGCCTTCCGTTTGTTATATCCCACATTGTCCACCGTGTCGATGTGCTCGGGTGTGTCCTGGTAGAATAAAGCGGCTGTCAGCTGAGATTTTTTAGCCTCTCGGCCATACGACAACAGTGTCTCGATGTAGGCTCGATAGGGGTACGTGTTGGTCGAGCCACTGATGAGTTTGTCGCTGAGAAAAATATCCACCTGTTGAAACATCGAGTGCAGCCAGAGATTCGTCGGGCCCACCGTTGCAGCTTGGATGATTCTGGAGCCATCCCCATTGACCACCTTGGACTTCACATACAAGTATGTATGGGCTAAATCCACATAGGCCGTATCCGCATTACTGATGGTGAACTCGATGGGCCCTGTTTCGTTGATGCTGGAGAGCGGGAGATGCTCCACCCATAATCTTTGTTCGGCACTGGTCTGTGTGGGCGGCACGGTCCACAAATCAAATTCACTGTTGGTGGAGGGGCAGGACTCTGCGTGGATCAAGGACATGTTTAAGGAAAGATATCCTGGGTCTTCGATGTGCGTCGTCGCTGGGTCGGTCGTCGACTGGTGCGTGGTTTCGGTGGGACAGCTCTTTTATTCCCTACGGTGCGTTGTGCTTTGGCCACCAAGACGCCTCCCGCTTCTTTGGCCCGCCGTTTCAAGGCTTCTTTGGGTGCCATACCCCCCAAGACATCACCGGCCACTTGCAGTCCACTGCGTACCGCTTGTTTGCCGATAGCTTTCAGCCCACGCGTCACCAAGGGCAGGAACGTTTTGACGATGCTGCCGAGTATGTTCCCCAGCCCATGTCCTCGTTGCATGCGTGCACCGCTAAAGACCGGAAAGCCACCCCCGGCCTGTTGGGTATAATAGTCCACATAGCTGCGTGCATCGCACCCGTAAGGCACCTTCATTATGCAAAGTGGGGAGCACGTGCTTGTCGAAAATGAAGTGTCAGCACCACTTTTCCGCGTTCGAATGCCACCGGTCGTCCCGTGTCATCTCTTATATCCACCGTGATAGTGTTGATGTCAGTTTGTCGTACGGGCAGGTAGAGCATGTGGGTGAAACTGTGGGTGACTTGATCTCCATACGTCTTTTTAATGGGCACCACCCGTAACAGAGGTGTGTTGATATCGCCCACGATGTGGTTGTCGACTAGGTCCGAGTAGACGTAGAGTCCGTACATACCCGACTTCATATCCATCGGGATCTCGCCTTGGTGGGCGGTGGGACCAGCGAACGTCTGTAGATCGAAACCCAGCATTTGCTGTAGGATAGGACTCGGTACGACACTCGCGTTGGCGGTGACGATAAGCTGTGCCTTGTCGTTGTGTGCGTTGTAATCGAAGTCCACGTGATTCTTGAAGGGAACGGACTAGACGCTTGTAATTTGATGGGTTTTGATGTATTCGTGACCTCCCGTAGAGCCTTATAATGCAACAGTCTTGTCAGCCCACCCATGAACTCCTTGGGGGTATCGTATTGGCCTTCAGGGAGGGTGAGTCGGGTGTTTTTGCCTTCGTAGGTCACCTCGTACCTCACTTCATTGGCTCGCACGTTGTACCACGAGTAAGGGTATTGGATATCCACGAGGCCACATTCCCATCGTCCAGGTAAATGCAACGGTTGCGGTAACTGGGTGACGTACTTGGCCACGGTGTGGTCAGGAAACACATCCAGCGAACTGTTACTGGGTAGGGTGAGGTAAAACATGGCGACTGAGCTGTCCTGCTGCTGCTGTTGGTTTTAATAGGTGTTCTAGGCCTTGGGCGGTTGTGTCCGGCGTCGTGTTCGTCGCGGTGACTTGCTACGTGTCACGGCTCTGGAGATGTGAGGTGTCCTGATCGAGGGTGGTTTTTTAAAGGCAGGAAAAGAAGGTGCCCGTTGTGGTGGTGTTTTGAGGGGTGACTCCGGTTCCCACTCGGCTTCCCAAGGTTGTGGAGTCTGTCGTGGTGCACGACTCGGTGAGTCACGCTGCATAAAGGCCCAGCGGTGGGGATTCCCCACCAATTCCTGTGGTACATGCATGTCTTTCAAGCCTTGAGCGAAGACCTCCCATCCTCGAGGATCCGTGTGCGACCTGCGTTGACGCATCAGGTCATTCACTAAATCCGTCATGTGGGTGCCCGGAACCACCTGATTCTGTACCAGTAGTTCGCCTTTATCATTCCAAGTCATGTTGGGATTCTGTTTCATCCGTTGTAATACCAGGCCAGCTTGTTTCTTGAACGATGCAGGTACACTCATCAGCACTTCGTCTTCCACCCACTGTGGGGCTGTGGGTGGTACCCCTGGTAATGGCGGCTGTTGGAGCGGTGCTGAGGTCGGCGGTGTGTCACGTGGTGGTGGTGGTGATGGTGGGGTAGAGAAGGTTTTGTATTGGTCCATGAACGTCATGTACCGTTGAAGCGTCTCATTGTACCGTTGTACTTTCTCACTGTCGCTTAACCCCGGTCTCTGTAAGATCTGTTGCATCTCTCCATCGAGGGTGTTTATGGTCTTCATCGTAGGTGGGACAGGGTAGGGCGATTGGAGGTTTTGAAGGAACCGTGGTTCTACGAGGACCATTTTTTTCGTGTGGTTCATTGTCGGCCGAAGAGTCCACCCAATACT
>JAVTVY010032373.1:0-13803 GCA_036873755.1 Hanleya hanleyi
CCGATACCTCTTGAATGGAGTACCTGTCAAAATACGACTAGTGCGCGCAACGCCTGCGTTTGCCTTGATGGCCCCGAATGAGGACCTCGAGTATAACATTGTCATCCAAGAGGCAAGTCTGTTTGTACGCAAAGTGAAACCCAGCCCAGGTGTACAGTTGGGGCACATCAGAGCCTTGGAGAAAAAACCAGCCCAGTACCCGATTCGACGAGTACAGACCAAGGTCTTTTCCGTTCCTAAAGGCAATATGATTGTCAATCAAGAAAACCTGTTCCTGGGGGATTTGCCCAAGCGTTTAACCCTAGCCTGTGTGGAGAACGTCAGTTATAATGGGACTCTCTCGAGGAATCCGTTCAACCTAAAAGCGTTCAACATCAATTTCGTGGCCCTGCATGTGGATGGCCAACAGGTACCGGCACGCCCCTTACAACCTAACTTTGGGACGGACAATTACATCCGGAGCTATCTGAACCTCTTCACAGCAACCGGCCAAATCAACCAAGACGAGGGAAATATGATCAGTCGAGACGATTTCGGCAAAGGATACACATTGTTCTGTTTCGATCTGACTCCCACCTTAGACAACGATCATCAACTGAGTCTCGTCAAGAAAGGCAACTTACGCTTGGAACTGCATTTCGGGACACCTTTACCGAAAACCATCAATGTGATCTGCTACGCTGAGTTTGACAACATCATTCAAATCGATAAAAGCCGTAACGTGCTGTGTGACTTCGCCACCTAACATGGATACAGACCAGATAACCACGGTGCTGGAGACTGACCCAGGAACACGTAGGGTCTTTCAAGGAGTGTTCGCCCGAGACGTGTTCCCATTAGACCGTGTGTATCCGGCTGCTTACGTCCTGAATACAGACCCGATGGATCGGCCCGGTGAACACTGGGTGGCCGTGTACTTGACAGAAGAGCAGGGCGAATACTTTGACCCATACGGCCTACCACCCCTCCATCCCGATTTAACAGACTTCATGGATCAAGGCACAGAGACGTGGTGTTGGAATACTAAAACGTTGCAAAGCCTGGACAGTATGGTGTGCGGACAATATTGCTTGTTTTACCTGTACCATCGATGCCGGGGAAGACCCTTATCTACCATCGTCCACATGTTTGACGAGTACCCCCAGGCCGAGGACCGAGATGTACTCGTCTATGACTGGGCCGCCCATCATTTCAATGTACAAGTCCCGTTCTGGGCTTGAATTCTTTCAATGTACATACGCCCCCTGTTCTGGGCTTGAATTCTAGCAAGCCCCTTGTTCTGGGCTTCAGTTTTCACGTGGTTGTTCTCACGTTGTTGTTGTTACTGAATAAAAAATGAGATCTCACCAAAAAAAAAAAAAAAAAACCCCTGTCTTGTGTGTTTTATTCATAATGCATCTGGAGATTCAGTCAAACTGAAATCAGTGGTGTAGGATGGGGCCAAAATATCACCCATCAAGGTTAGAAGGCAAGCGCACTATACTAAAATAGAGAGAGCCAATGAAATCAGCCCACAGACCAAGTACGTGTATTTGGTCTAGGTTTGGAGCGGGCATTTCATTGAGGTACGTGTATACGGTGAGTGAAGAGACTCGTCCAACACGTATAGATTATGACTATAAGTTCTATGTATTCTCCGAACCGTGCCGAAAGGGAGACCGTTTGACAGGTGACCTTTGACCTTTTGATCCGCGCGCGCGCACTGCCGGGGATGACGCGCGCACTGCCGGGGATGACGCGTGATGACGCGTGCGCGCTGCGTGCTGGGGCGGGCCAAGCCGGTGAAAAAGTGCCGGAGGTGCATGAACATCCAGACGTGGTGGTGTTCAATAAAAAAACTGCATGAAAACCCAAGTGAAGTTCGAATATTTATTAAGGTGAACATTTTAAGAATGTATGTACAAGTATATAAGAACGTTGCAAACAAGAATTAAGGTGAACGTATGTATAGAGAGAGAAATCACAGTGAAGTATATAACAGTTCAACCGAGTCCTCGCACTGACGTATATCGAGTACTTATTCAATAGAATGACAAACAAGTTCATGGTGTAATGTATATATAGAGAGTTATTTAGAGTCCAAATATGTATGTCCATTAGAAAAGTCCCGGTATAATATATGTTCACAAGTCCAAGTAAGTGGTACTGATGCCATCGACCAACACTTTCCGTTTCGGGTAGAAAAATGTGAAGGCATCTCGTTTCTGGATGTAGGTTCGCATTTGGTGGTCGACGACCCGGAATCCTCGATTAGTGCCACTCGCACTGGTGTGGCTTTGGAGTACGTCCAGGTACAAGGCTTTGTCGATGGCCGGGTCACGCCGGTTGACTCCTTTGCAACTGAACTTATTGTTTCCATCTCCGCCGTAACAGAAGTAGGTCTTGGACGACAGGGCGATCATGGCATCTCCGCTCCACTCCAGCTTAAACAGGCCCGGCGTCCGCTTGTCGTACTGGTAATGGTCACGTCTAGGTAGCCACTGGTCCCGTTCCACCTCATACTGTGCGCGTAACTCCGGTTTCACCAGGGACTCCCAATCCGCATTAGAGACGGCCATGTAGGCAGAGTCCGTGTCCATTTCCATGAGTTGCCAATCGGCTGGGTGGAAATACACACCCATGAAATCGTAGAGGAACTGGAGCATCCTCAGCTTGGCCACCTGGTATACCATACATCCAATTTGGAGGGGCAGGTTGTAACGAATGACCTTTTTGGCTGAAGAGATTTCATAGGTATCATCATCGATGACGTCGACGGACCGAAACAGAGGCGAGTTGATCTTCTTGCGGGCTTGTTTGGTTGTACAGATATTGACGTTGACGTGCTTGTCTTGGTTGGTGACCGTTTTTCCGTAGTAACCATTGCCTGTCAATTTCCAAGATTCACCGATAATGGCCTGACTAGGATCTTGATCGCCTTGACGACGGGCAGACGTGACGATGACGGCATTCCGCGCGAAACAGGCATTGGGTACGTACTGAAGGATTTGGTACACGCGCGTCACTTCGAGACCATGGCTCATGTACCACTGTAGCAGAGGGGTACCCAGCAAGATTTTCTCTGCCCACATACTCCCAATCAACATTCGACGAGGTTGTTTCAATACGTCATGTTCCTCAGCATAGGCGCCCATGGTCTCTCCAATGTCATCCCGACCCACCAGCGTGTTCTTGAAGATAGGCGGGCACTGGGCGAAGAGGGGCTTGAGATGGTCGGGAACATGGAGGTCGCATTCCACAAATCCATACAGGACCCCGGAACGAACGGCGTCGAAAAGCTGTGGCAGGGTCAAGAGTGGTCGGCGACTCAATGGGTACTCGCGCGCTTTAAGGAAATCGCGTAAGTGTGGGAGGGTCTGGCACATGGTGTGAAATTCACACTCCCATAGTTCGATCAGATCGTACCCCAACTCTTTGACGTAATCTCCATTCTCCACCACTTCTGCTCGTAATTCTTCTGCTGATTTCCCACGTCGTTCGTTGAAGCGTCCAGCGCTGAAAGGACATTGGTGGCCGTGCCAGTAACACCCATAAAATTGAAATACGGTCGGTGTTCCTTGTACAAGGGCAAACCCATCGACGGGGAGTCGACGATCTCCTATGCGCTTCTCTGCGGCGTTGGTCTGATGGCGTATATAAATTCCCCGTCGATCGGCTTCCCAATCCAACCACTGGTCGGCGAGATGTTTGTACGGCGTACGTTGAGGTGTGAAATGTTGACCGTCTGCCCACCAACGCGTATAATGCCCGCTGGGCATGGGTTGGGCGAGAGACCACAGGTACAGGGCATTGGCGTCAAATCCAATGATTTTGGCACAGGGTTTCCCACCGGGAAGATTCGTGACATCCTTCTCATGGTAGCGGTGAAAAATAAGGCTCGGTCCGCCGACGATGTTCTGTTTTAAACAATCATACATGTCCTCATCTTTTTGTTGTATCAGCGAGAAGTAGGTAGGACACTCTTGGAAGAGATGGCGAAGCGCGAGACCCGGTAAACTCAAACACTCCTTGAAGATGTCGACGTGCATTTGATGCCGAAAGAGTTGAACCATTTTCTCGGCCGCTTCGAGGAAAGGGACCACATCTAAATTGTTATACCACACCAGGAAATCTCGCAAGGTCTGCATGTGTTGGTCATTCCATACCTGCTGTAGTTCCCGGTACGTGTCTTCCGGACATTCCACTTGCTTGAGATCGTCGAAGAACGCGTCCCGGGGTGGCAACTGGGTTTCCTCCAAGCGGTCGAGCGTCGATATGTAGGTGTAAGGGAACCTCCCTTTGGTTTGTGCACAGTCATAGGCCTTCACCCACTGATCGTAGCTATAATTAGGAGCTAAGTAGTTCCGTACATCCAGGAAATGGAGTGATGTGGTGGTGAGGGCCATGTGGTTGTTGATCTTTTTAATGACGGACTTGATGGTATCGGACTGGGCCAAGTAAGGGTAGAGAAATTCCTTCACCATGTTGAGATCGTATCGCCCCGAGTTGAATCCGAGCACCGGTAACTGGCCTAAGTATTGCAGGAAGCGGATTTTCAATTTCTCTGCATACGGTTTAGGTAAAGGCACATCCTGCAGTTGCAGCCCACTGTGTTCCATTTCCTGTCTGTCAAATATTTTCCCACTGTGCTCCATTTCCTCTCTGTCAAATATTTGCCCACTATGCTCCATTTCTTCTCTGTCAAATATTTGCCCACTATGCTCCATTTCTTCTCTGTCAAATATTTGCCCACTATGCTCCATCTCGGACTCTTCATCGTCACTGAACGCTACACCCAGTGTAGGAATCCGGTCGTCGAGTTGGTCCAGTACGTCCTGGAACTGGGACACCAATAGTTCTGTACTGGCCGCACTCACTTCCTCTAAGTACTCCATCATCCGGGTAATCAAGTCATGGGCATCGCCGGTGGACACGAAACAGACCGGTGCAGCGTCATAGCCAGGTACATTGCTGGAAATACTGACACTCAGGGGAATATGGCGCTGTGTCCACTGTGTTTTCGCCGAGGCCGCATCCATCGGTTCCAACATCGCCTCGAAATCGTAACAGGCCCGGTAAGGGAAATAACGATGCTCTTCCGGTATGATGAGACCTTCATCGGCCAGTTCCTCGAAGATGGTGGGCGTGTTATGGTACACACCGCCAGGAAATTTCCGTTTGACAGTGTGATCACAAATCTTCTCGTGTCGATGTAAATCACGAAGTGAGTGGTGAAAGACCCGATGGCATTGGGCACAACTGTAGGATTGCGCGTACAGACTCATATCATAGATCAGGGAAAAATGATTCACCCCGCCGTCGTCAAAGATGTTGACTTTCATGGTGGAAGCATACCGTTCTGAAGACCGATGCACCAATTCAGCCACAAATGTGTCATGACCCTCCTCTTCATCCTGCTTCTCTTCCCGTAGTAAACGGTACACAAAGATATTGACGTTGAACAGGGACTCCACGACATCCAAATTCTTGAAGGGGACTCCCCGGAAGTGCCGCGGATCTAGGCCTTGTTCCTCTAAATAATGTCTCCAATAGATATTGGCCCTACTATCACAATTCCGGGGATGACATTCGTCCAAATGAATGGCCAAACACCGGAACAGACATTTCTGGTCTTTGTAGGGTCCGTGTTTTCCTCCGGTTAATGCATACAGTCCTTTTCGATTGAGTAGCCAAGGGGGTAGTAGTACAGGGGCACCGATCGGATGATCTCTCATTTTGGTCACGAAAAATGTCACGTTGGTGACCATTTCCACAGTCCACTTGGTATTGGGGCGTTGCAACCGGGCCCATTCCAATTGGTCCAACGTAGTCAGTTGGTGAATGAGGGGCTCCAGTGACGCATGATTGATGATGGTGAATGGCTTGTCAAACACATAGGTATTATTGCTCGGGTAAAAATACCGTACCTGGTCCGTCTCTTTGTGCCGTAGAATATAGCCGAATGTCATATTCAATTTGAATGCTGTCACTTGGTCTCTGAAAATGTTCTCGGCATAGTTAGGAAGATACGTGAGGTCATGTAGCCGGAAATTATACAAGTCTTGAATAGGGCGATGACGGTGGAAACATCGTCGGATGGTGCTCCAATGGCGCCGATAGATATCACTCACAGGATGGTCTTCGGGTAAGGCGTCAGCGGGAGGCACAGCTGGATCCTCAGGAAAGTCGTGTTCGCCTCTCACATTCTCACGCGCCAAGGGAGATCTCGATCGGTCACGTCGCCTCATCCTGATCGTATATACTCCTGTAAAATAGAGCCGATTTTGACAATGAATCGGTCACGACTTTCTTTGGAGGGTCAAGGTGAATAGGACTTGCGCTTTTTATACTACTAAAATGTGAAGTAGATTACATCTAACATCTAGCTTTAAGGCCGTGATATGCATATGAAGTATTCTGGGGCATGGTGAGTACTTCCCAATTTCCCCTTTGTCTACTACTCGCCGATTTTTTGATTTTTTTTATTTATTATTATTTATTTATTTTCCTCGAGAGCTTTAAAATAAGACCTCACTCTACCCAATCGAACCCATAGCGGTCCCTCTCCATCCAAAAGGGCATGGTGAGTACTTCCCAATTTCCCCTTTGTCTACTACTCGCCGATTTTTTTATTTTTTTTATTTATTATTATTTATTTATTTTCCTCGAGAGCTTTAAAATAAGACCTCACTCTACCCAATCGAACCCATAGCGGTCCCTCTCCATCCAAACATTATCTTCATTACGATGACAATAACTATTGACAAGAACGCTGCCAAACGGAGGATGGATGAAATATCTTACACCGAAAATCACGCTTGCACGGAAAAAGTACAGGGCAAGAAAATGTGAACTTTTCATCTCGCTGTCTACATCATTGACAGGGAATTTACGGAATAATATCTCAAAACAAGCCATAATTCTTACGTCAAGGTAAGCCAAGTATCTATAATTTCATATCATATCAATTTTATCAACTTAAAAGAAATATCACAACCATTTTTTGTAGTACCGGGTACATAAATATTAATTTTTACCTTCATATAATGGTATAACATTTCATTACCGGTACTTTATTACGAAGTGATGAAAGGCTTCCCGAAATGAATCTTTGTATGACATTGGGGGACATTTCCTAGCATAGATATTATTAAAAATTAATGTATATTACATACGTGTACGACGTTGATTGGTGTTACTCTGTGATACTGGTCAATGATAATGGCTGGCTGGCTAGAGGTGAAGCAGGCTAGAGGTGAAGCAGGCAGGCTGGCTGGCTGGCTAGAGGTGAAGCAGGCTAGAGGTGAAGCAGGCAGGCTGGCTGGCTGGCTAGAGGTGAAGCAGGTAGGAGGGCTGGCTGGCTGGCTGGCTGATCAAGTCAGGTCAGGTAAGTCAGATTGAATACACCCTTTCCCTAAAAATCGACTCCTTTTATACATTTTACTACTCGCGGCCATCTTGTACCCCCCTCCCACATCTCACTGACACTGGCGGCCATCTTGTACCCACCTCCCACCAAATCACACTCGCGGCCATCTTGTACCCACCTCCCACATCTCACTCACACTGGCGGCCATCTTGTACCCACCTCCCACATCTCACTCACACTCGCGGCCATCTTGTACCCACCTCCCACATCATGACACTCGCGGCCATCTTGTACCCACCTCCCACATCATGACACTCGCGGCCATCTTGTACCCACCTCCCACATCTTGCACTCACTCACACTCGCGGCCATCTTGTACCCACCTCCCACACATGATGAACAGCTCTCACAGATTTAACAAACATGGGAGACAGTAATTCACTGTTGGTTACAATGATCACTGTCATAACATGCACATAAACAGACTCACAGTGAGTGATGAACAGCTCTCACAGATTTAACAAACTACTCGCGGCCATCTTGTACCCACCTCCCACATCTCACTCACACTGGCGGCCATCTTGTACCCACCTCCCACATCTTCCACTCACTGGCGGCCATCTTGTACCCACCTCCCACATGTCACTCACACTGGCGGCCATCTTGTACCCACCTCCCACATCTCACTCACACTGGCGGCCATCTTGTACCCACCTCCCACATCTTCCACTCACTGGCGGCCATCTTGTACCCACCTCCCACATGTCACTCACACTGGCGGCCATCTTGTACCCACCTCCCACATCTCACTCACACTCGCGGCCATCTTGTACCCACCTCCCACACATGACACTCGCGGCCATCTTGTACCCACCTCCCACATCTTGCACTCACTCACACTCGCGGCCATCTTGTACCCACCTCCCACACATGACACTCGCGGCCATCTTGTACCCACCTCCCACACATCCGCCCCACTTCCGCCACAAATCTGCGCAGAAACACCTGCGCACTCGTCAAAAGGGGCTCTGTAAATGGTAGATACTACTACTGGCGTGACCTGTGAACATGATAGGACATGTACTGACCTGTCTGTGGGGTTTTTCCACAATGTCGTTCACCTTCGTGTCTTTTCGGTGAGGTCCGTGTCTTTTCGGGTACGTCCGTGTCTTTTCGGTGCGGTCCGCCATCTTCAGAACATGATAGGCCATGTACTGACCTGGGGCCGATTTCATGAAACCTCACTTGAGGCAATTTTCGCACTTGAAAGTTCAAGTGCACTTGAAAACCTCTCTTGACTCGAGTTTTTGCTTTTCATGAAAGTTCACTTGAACCTGAAATCGCACTTGAGTTCAAGTGTGGTCGGACCTCCCTTGAAAACCGCACTTGAAATAAAAACGTACTTGGAATGACTAATATGAAGGGAGATGGTGTCGAAAAATAAGGGGTTTTTTCATGCCTCCATGCACCATAACGCATTTATGGGCATCCTCCTTCATCTCATAGATCCGAAAATGGCACAAACATATTTATTTGACTCCTGGAATTCTACCGATCGGCTCCGGTGCATCAAGTATTTTGAGCATACACTTGATTCTGCGGGGTACTATTTATTACCAAACCGCACAAAAGAGTTCCAAAAAGGTCACTTCAACCATCACTTGACCAAGTGCAGTAAAAAACGGTTGGTGAAACGCAACTTGAGAATTTTTTGAAGTGCACTTGGTCAAGTGCGAAATTCACCCTTGAAAAAGTCAAGTCAAGTGAGGTTTCATGAAATCGACCCCAGTCTGTGGGGTTTTTTTCTCGCCAGAATTTCGCTGACGTCTGCTTGGGCTGGGGGTTGTCACGTACCGAACACCTGGCTCCCGAATTGCAACATTGTTGCACGTTCGCTACAATGTTGCGGCATCGTGAACACCTGGTCTGGCGTCTGCGTGAGTGAGTTCACGTGCCGAACATTTGGCTCCCCGAGATCAAGGCATGTCCAGACTTGTTCTGGGTTGTGCAGTTCTGCCATGCAGAGGACGGGTACTAGGAATGCATATTAAATCTATAGACAAAGTGTATGGAAATAGACGTTTTGGGGTCTAGGTGGGCCACTAGTGGGTCGATGGAGTCGTATGAGGTATCAATGTGAAGCATTCGTGAAGGGGCATCTGAGGTCTGGGTGTGGGGTTGAAATATCGTCATTCTGCGCATGCGCGGTGGACAACGTGTATGGAAATAGCCGTTTTGGGGTCTAGGTGGGCCACTAGTGGGTCGATGGAGTCGTATGAGGTATCAATGTGAAGCCTATGTGAGGGAGCATCTGATGGGCTGGGTGTGGGGTTGGAATGTCGTCATTCTGCGCATGCGCGGTAGACAAAGGGTATGGAAATAGACGTTTTAACATCTAGGTGGGCCACTAGTGCGTCGATGGAGTCGTATGAGGTATCAATGTGAAGCATTCGTGAAGGCGCATCCGACGGGCTGGGTGTGGGGTTAAAATATCGTCATTCTGCGCATGCGCGGTAGACAAAGGGTATGGAAATAGCCGTTTTGGGGTCTAGGTGGGCCACTAATGGTCCGATGGAGTTGAGGGAGGTATCAATGTGAAGCATATGTGAGGGGGCATCCGATTGGACTAGTGTGTCGTTTCCATTCTGCGCATGCGCAGACAGGGAATTATGGGAAAAGGGTATGGAAATAGACGTGTTGGGGTCTAGGTAGGCCCCTAATGGTCTGATGGGGTCGAGTGAGGTATCCATGTGAAGCAGTCGTGAGGGAGTATCCAACGGGCCGGGTGTGACGTGGAACTGACGTCATTCTGCGCATGCGCAGTAGACCAAGACTATGGAAATAGACATTTCGGCACCGACATGGTTCACTATGGGTCCGATGGAGTCGTCTGAGGTCTTATTGTGAAGCTCTCGTGAAGCAGCATCCGACTGTGCCCATGGTTCGACCGTTTTCAAGAGTCTGCGCATGCGCAGTCTGGTCGTAGTATAGAAAGCAAGCATTTTGGGGATGCGTGGGGGTGTGTTTGACCAACCACTAGGGCTCCGTGGTTGTGGTTGGGTGGGTTGTTCGCACAGACGTCACTTCCGGTGTGTACTACCTCCAAATCCAGAAGAGTTCCAATGTTCCCTTAGACGTAGGGTCCGGATTTTCAACATCCGGGTGTTCCCCGGCCCGATCCGCCCCGGTCGCAGCGCGCGCGCGCGGGTCATTCGATGCCGCAGCGCGCGCGGCATCACCGGAAGGGCGCGGGTGAATGTCGGGTCAAAAGGTCACATCCAGGTCAAAAGGTCTCCCTTCCGGCAAGGTTCGGCCCTCTCCGGGCCAATAGATAGCCTTTATCCGCCTTCCCGAAGCACCCATGGAATGCACAGGGTCCCCCGCAATATCGCCAGCACTATGCCCATGTTAAATGACCAACGGGGAACCCTCAGTTTTTCCCAGAACCGTATTGGCAGGAAAAAAATACATGAAACTTATAGTAATAAACTTAATCTATAGGTGTTTTCGCCGTCTTCGTGGTGACATGTGGGGATTCGGTCATGTCTTCCCGCACTTCGAACCTCACTTCTCTTCACCTGTGGCTCTTGTAACTCCTCGTCAAATGCTGGAGTGCCCGCTCTTAACCTACTTGGTCTGTGGGCTGATTTCATTGGCTCTCTATTTTACTGCAGTGCTCTCGCCTTGTTTTCTGGACATGGATGGGTTACATTTGGCCCCATCCTAGGCCACTGATTGCCTAATACGGTGTTCAAAGCCAGTTTGACCGAATCGCCACATGTCTGTTATAGCCTTCATGCACTATGGTTTTTTTTTGGTGAGATCTCATTTTTTTATTCAGTGAACAACAACAAAGTGAGAACAACCACGTGAAAACTGAAGCCCAGAACAGGGGGCTTTACGTGAAAAAACTTAAGCCCAGAACAGGGGGGCTTGTACATTGAAAGAACTTAAGCCCAGAACAGGGGGCTTGTACATTGAAAGAACTTAAGCCCAGAACGGGGCTTGTACATTGAAATGATGGGCGGCCCAGTCATAAACGAGTACATCGCGGTCCTCGGCCTTGGGGTACTCGTCAAACATCTGTACGATGGTAGATAAGGTTCTTCCCCGGCATCGATGGTACAGGTAAAACAAGCAATATTGTCCGCACACGCTACTGGTCAGGCTTTGCAACGTTTGACTGTTCCAACACCACGTCTCTGTGCCTTGATCCATGAAGTCTGTTAACTCGGGATGGAGGGGTGACAGGCCGTACGGGTCAAAGTATTCGCCCTGCGCTTCTGTCAAGTACACGGCCACCCAGTGTTCACCGGGCCGATCCATCGGGTCCGTGTTGAGAACGTAAGCAGCAGGATACGGGTTCTCTGCGTAGGCTCCGCTGAAACTGGTATTTTCCACACAGGCCAGGATCAATCGCTTGGGTAGTTCCCCCAGGAACAGGTTTTCTTTGTTGGCGCTCATATTTCCAGCAGGCACAGAGAACACTTTGGTTGTCACACGTCGGATAGGGTACTGGGCTGGTTTTGTTTCCAAGGCTTTCATGTGTCCCAATTGGACGGCTGGATTCGGTTTTACTTTTCGGACATACAGGACTGCGTCTTGGATGACAATCTTATAGTCGGCTGCATGCCCGTCTACGTCAGTGGCCATCAAGGCGAAGGTCGGAGGCGCCCGTATCCGTCGGATTTTGATGGGGATCTTGTTCAAGGGGTACCGGTCTTGCATGAAAATGTCTGCGTGCAGTCGACCCATGAGATCCACCGAGGCACCGTTCGCGGTGAAAGCCTTCCGTTTGTTATATCCCGCATTGTCCACCGTGCTCATGTGCTGGGCTGTGTCCTGGTAGAATAAAGCGGCTGTCAGCTGAGATTTTTAGCCTCTCGTCCATACGACAACAGCGTCTCGAGGTAGGCCCGATAGGGGTACGTGTTGGTGGAGTCACTGATGAGTTTGTCGCTGAGAAATATATCCACCTGTTGAAACATAGAGTGCAGCCAGAGATTCGTTGGGCCTACCGCGGCATTGTCCACGATTCTGGAGCCATCCCCATTGACGACCTTGGCTTTCACATACAAGTACGTATGGGATAAATCCACATAGGCCGTATCCGCATTACTGATGGTGAACTCGATGGGCCCTGTTTCGTTGATGCTGGAGAGCGGGAGATGCTCCACCCATAATCCTTGTTCGGCACAGGTCTGTGTGGGCGGGACGGTCCACAAATCAAATTCACTGTTGGCGGAGGGGCAAGACTCTGCGTGGATTAAGGACATGGTTAAGAAAAGATATCCTGGGTCTTCGATGTGCGTCGTCGCTGGGTCGGTCGTCGACTGGTGCGTGGTCTCGGTGGCGCAGGTCTTTTATTCCCTACGGTGCGTTGTGCTTCGGCGACCAAGACGCCTCCTGCTTCTTTGGCCCGCCGTTTCAGTGCTTCTTTGGGTGCCGTACCCCCCAAGACATCACCGGCGACTTGCAGTCCACTGCGTACCGCTTGTTTGCCGATTGCTTTTACTCCTCGCGTCACCAAGGGTAAGAACGTTTTGACGATGCTCCCGAGTATGTTCCCCAGCCCATGTCCTCGTTGCATGCGAGCACCGCTAAAGACCGGAAAACCATCCCCGGCCTGTTGGGCATAATGGTCCATATAGCTACGTGCATTGCACTCGTAAGGTACTTTCATTATGCAAAGTGGGGAGAACGTGCTTGTCGGAAATGAAGTGTCAGCACCACTTTCCCTCGTTGAAATGCCACCGGTCGTTCCGTGTCATCTCTTATATCCACCGTGATAGTGTTGATGTCGGTTTGTCGTACGGGTAGGTAGAGCATGTGGGTGAAACTGTGGGTGATTTGATCTCCATACGCCTTTTTAATGGCGACCACCCGTAACAGAGGTGTGTTGATATCGCCCACGATGTGGTTGTCCGTACATACCCGACTTCATATCCATCGGGATCTGCCCACGGTCCTCGGATGGACCTGTGTAGGTCGGGTGAGCGAGACCCAGCATTTGCTGTAGAATAGGAATCAGTACGACACTCACGTTGGCGGTGAGGAGGACCTGTGCCTTGCCGTTGTGTGCGTTGTAATCGAAGTCCACGTGATTCTTGAAGGGAAAGGTTTTGATGGGTTTTGAAGTATTCGTCAGCTCCCGTAGAGCCTTATAATGCAACAGCCTTGTCAGCCCCTGTATGAACTCCTTGGGGGTATCGTATTGGCCTTCGGGGAGGGTTAGTCGGGTGTCTTTTCCTTCGCAGGTCACCTCGTACCACACTTCATTGGCTCGCACGTTGTACCACGAGTAAGGGTATTGGATATCCACGAGTCCACATTCCCATCGTCCAGGTAAATGCAACGGTTGCGGTAACTGGGTCACGTACTTGGCCAAGGTGTTGTCAGGAAACACATCCAGCGAACTGTTACTGGGTAGGGCGAGGTAAAACATGGCGATTGAG
>JAVTVY010032374.1:0-141373 GCA_036873755.1 Hanleya hanleyi
ATGCTATACTGTACACATACAAAATATGAAGTGTTGATGTGTTGGGCCTATAGCACAAAATCACATGCAAGTTGGTACAACAACTAGGCACACAGTGTCTCATTTCTGCCGCTAACGTGTCGATTTGGGTGAGGGGATCATCTCAGGGGGAGGTGGGGGTGGGATGGGGCCTAATGTCTCAAGCACTTTTCCAAGTTTTCCATCAATATACTCTATTCCATACCCCAATATTTCAAGCACGTCAAATCAAACAAAAATTATTTGCTGGGAATGTGACTTTCACATCCCTGTCTGGACATGCTAGTGAGGAACCCTCAATCCCAGATTAATTACCATTGATGAAGCTAACGTCCAGCAAATGCAAAATTGAGCTTGGCATCCGGCCGTATGTTATTCAGTGATGTATTACGCTACGGACCCTGTTGCCTCGACGGAGGTCTTTGCGCTCATCCAGCGCTTGTTTGTTTTATAGTATATATCATTGTCAGATTATAACAAACTGCTTTACCATTTGTCTTCTCCATTATATTGTAAATATATGTCTCCATTGTCTAATTCGTATATAAAATTGCGTTTTAACATGTTCAACGGCAAGGCAATTGTATACATAGCCTCACATATGAATAAATATATCATTGCTATGGAAAAGTCCATAAATTGGACGAAACCGGTTTAGCAGTACAATATACAGTTTAGCTGAAAACTCTACATTTTGTGTAGTTTTATTTCTTATTTCTAATTAATACGTATACATATCTCCCAACCGCAGTTTGTGCCCCAACATAGCCCCATATTGGCACCTACAGTACTTGTTGGCCTGGTTTAGGACTGACAATTTCAATTGCTTAGGACGATTGCGGGCTCCGCTTGTGCCGTATCCAAGTTGGCCTACAGAGGCGTGGTACAATGGCAACTAGAACAAGAGGCATTTATAATGGATTGCTACACTTACACTTTGGCGTTAAGACCCTATTTTGCGTATTGTTATTTATTCCAGGAGAGTCCCGTTTTTGGACAGCTGTAGGTCAATAGGTTGAGAACCAGAAACATTCATTCTCCAACACAGCCAGAAAAAAGGTGATGGCCAGTTCTGATCACCACTGAATGGTTATGATGGTCATCACCTTTTAAGGGCGATGATTTTGCCTCATCACCCTGTCATGGTATTGCAGTATAAAATTAGACACTGTAGATAGTTCTAGAATAATAGAGCTGACGTAAACTTGTTTACCTTATGTTCTGTGGTTATACTCATAGAATTTTCTCAAAGTCGTGACCGATTTATCGCAAGTAAATGTCGACGATCATTGAAAATGACCGATACACGAAGAGACTCGTATGACGCGGGTAATTGGGTCACAGCGCCATCTCCACATAGGCTTGTTTACACACTGTTTTGTGGGTTAATCATTTCGAGCTTTCTAGAAGCTGTTGTGATTGTATCTGGGTTAGATCATACGTCAATGCTGTACCGGTGGAAGCTTCTTGATTTGGTAAAATAATTTCGAATGCCCGATAGAGTATATATAGCCTGACATTCAGTGATCGGGAGGAAATTCAAACGGCTTTTCTGTGGGTGCATTATACTGTCTTACCGCTGTCTGAAATTACGGACTGCTGGATTGTATATTGCTGTGAACTGAGTCTTGGCGCTGTGTTATCTACGTAATTGAACTGACGGAAACTGGACAACAGCTGAGCGGTATTGGATTATCAAAATACGGAAACGCCATTTCTGCGCGTCGGCACAGACTGTATAAAGATTTGCACGTCAGTACGTACTGTGAATTATACACCGGTATAGCATTGAACAGTAAGACTATATTTCTCATTTATTTGCTGTATTGACCTTACTTAATTTGTGTATGATTTTAGTATTGTAAATAAATATTTGATTGTTAATCCTTGATTTCACAAAAGCTTTGTTACGTTTTTTTCTATTATCGTTTATGACGTAACAACTCTTAAAAGGTGATGAGCTAAATTTACATTCATTGCTCATCACTCTTCAGAGGCGACCTGTTTTTAAAGGGGATCGTGAAAAAAGAGTCATGGCCCTAACTCATCACTTTCTCGGGGTGATATTTATCACCCTTTCCTGTCTGTGAACACTATGAGAACAGCTAACGGCCTTTTCTGACTCTCAACATCACATTGCAGACAAAGCGAAGGTTGCAGATCTCCATTTGATCAAGGGAGATCGTTTTGCTGATATGTTTGGGGAAAAGGGTGTCCATGCGTATTTTTGGAGGCGACGCGCGAGCGGACATAAATCAGAGTAGAACAAGACAGATCAAAGCCCATGTAGTTTCCATCTCTTTATTGATTTTTGTTCATTTTTATATGCTTGCTGATGCTTTTCCAACTAAATTTCGAGAAGAATATTTAGCATCTGAGAGTTTGGGGAGTTTCAAAATATAACTTGAATTTCTCTATTTCATAATGATATTAAAGCGTTCGATATAGGGTCTACCGTGGTTGTGTCGTAGGTCAACGTATAGGCGGTGTCTTCAGGTGAATATTCAAACAATTGCCAAGCTCAATAAACAGGCTGTATGTTTCTGTGGCAAATGACAGGTGACGCATGTACTGATTGATTAAAGGCTTCGTAAAATGAAACCAGTGAGATAAACATGACTTAGAAATGGAGCATTTATCTCCAAATTGGTTAAGCCTACCAGTAGAATCTTGGAAAATCTTCTCCTAAAAAACAAAAGTCAATGTCATTCTATCAAATAAAATAGGAGCCTATCGCAAAAGAGCCCGACTACAAGGTCAAAATAACCACCGTTCGTTAGTCTGTTTTCGATTTTAAACCTGTTGCATGCACTGTTGGAGACCTACAGCTTCCGGATCTGCACATGAACTTAACCGGAAGCACCGTTCGCGTGTTCGCGTGCCGCGGATCGCGGCCTATCCTGAGGCGAGCATGCGAGAGGACGAGAACACGCGAATGGTAGGCCGCGACTCGCTAATGGCATCGTTCGCGTGTTCTCGTGTTATCGTGCCGCGACCTTTTTGATGGCCGCTATTAGCCATTCGCGCGTTCGCGCGCCGCGGGTCGCAACCTATCCTGAGGCGAGTATGCGAGTGAACGAGAACATGCGAATGGTAGGTCGCGACTCCCTAATGACATCGTTCGCGTGTTCTCGTGTTATCGTGCCGCGACCTTTTCGATGGCCGCTATCGGCCATTCGCGCCCGTAATTTTCGTTTTCTTCCCATCTCGCCTGGCCAACTCTACAGTGGCCGCTATCGGCGTCCATATAGTTACCTGTAAAACATAATGATGTTCCTCTCGTCAAATCTGTGTCGCTAACACGTATTCGTTATTAAATCTCTTTCCTAATCGTTCCCCCGAGATTAGACGATAGTCGCAACGCCCCACTATTTGAAAACCGTTGATCATTTCTTAACAGTCTATAGTTTATGATGTACTACTCACACACTGTCAAAAGGAATGGGTATAGACGTGACGTCCCAAACATACATGTAGTTGGGTCAGAACGACCCAAAATGTTTGGGTTACGTCTATACCCCGAAACATCTGGTCAATTTGGCTCGATTATATAAAAAGGGTAGAGAAATCTTGCTTCGCATTCACATCTTTTCACAAAATCGGCGATTCACGATAAATAGCAACCAGTCCCACTTAATACTCGGAAACTGTTCGATTCGTGAGCATAATAAGATATTATCGGTCATCAGTAGCTCCGTCTTCTATATATCGTTTGGTGAATGAGCAGAAACACTTTGATGGCTTTCATCCAAAAGGTTTTGGATATAAGCTACTTCACAGTAGAGCAGACAGATGCCTGGTTAAACTGGTGTTTAATGCGTAGATGCGTTTACCTTTATATACAGTTGTTCTTCATATAGTTGATTTTTTGTAATTCTATCAAAATGAGGCAAGTTGTTAGAATGATACAACTCAACATAATATGGTTGTATATACCTTGCGACTACTGGCGTGGAATTTTGTGTGTGTCACTGCCCTAAACCATAGGCAGAATATCAGACCTACATGTATATTACAAAACAGACTACTTACTATCTTTACAGAGATCGCCTTTAAATCCAGGGTCACATCTTGGCGACATTTCTTGCTGCGGGCATATTCCAGAATCCTTTGCACATTGATCCTGTCCATCAGCACAATGGCCACAACTTTTCATACAGTCCGCACCAAAGTTTCCGCCGTCACAATCTAGACAGATAGGAATATATCAATATATATTTCCTATTTCCATTGACTGTTCAGAATAAAAACCAAAGGACGTGTGGCCCCAAGAATGTGATCCATAGTAAGCAGGTGTTTTGTCGTGTAAATCGTCCACTTAAGGAAAAGTTTCATATCAACTACTTGTAGGGTATTTCGAAACATATCTAATCGAGCTTTTGTCACTGTCCACTTAAAATTATATGGGATCACATATTCTTTAAATGGGTATTTCGATTTGTCTGCAGCGATAAATTGCCCAAGTGATTGATGCCTGTTCAGAAGGACATTCAGAGGGCAATCTGATCCGCATGTACTGTCTTTGGCGATGTGTGAATTGTGCCAGGAACAAATTGAACTTTAGGATACATATTACAGGCGTCATATCCGATAGTCAATATGCAGCCGTAGTCCACACAATAAGTTATGGGGCAATAATTAAAAGACATTTTTCGTACGTCAGTTAGTACCAATTCCAAATAAACATGAAATAAAAATTTTAAAAAAACCCAAACAAACAAGAAGGTTTTCTACAACATAGAAGAGGTCAATCTGTTTTCAATCATGACAGGACCGCACTGCGGTGGTCTAATGGTTAGAGTGTCGGCCTCGTAAGCGGTAGGTACTGGGTTCGATCCCAGGCCGGGTCATACCTAAGACTTGAAAAATGTAACTTGTTGCTCCCTCGCTTACGCTCAGCATTAAGAGGATAGAACTTGGACTGGTTCGCTCGGTGTCAGTATAATGTGACTGAGTGGGGTGTCATGTCTGCCTACGGCATGATATTTCAGTGGGACAGCACTATAAAATGGCAGCATTAGATCTGCTCTGTTACAAGTAGGTTTCCCTGCCTCTCCCCCTTCCCTCCCTTCCCTTCCCCGTCGTGATATAGCTGAAAAAATGTTGAAAGCGACGTTAAACCCTATTCACTCACTCATTCAATCATGACAGCAAGACATCAGGATGTTCTTTGCATAAACTCCTTACCAGTATTTTTTATCCGAATGAATTTCCAAATAGTTTTCTAGAATGTGATAGATCTCAGTTACGCTTTGACTGCTTCTGTTCATTTGAACGCCATGGAGACGCAAACACGTGATGTCCAAACGGCCTCTCGCCCCGGGTTACGCCGAATTAGACACAAGTTACGGAACGTAGCAGCAGAGGCCTTTCACGCTACGATCGTATTTAACCGGTGACATATTTTATTGAACGCCGACATTATTAATGAGCTAAAGTGTGGAATAACGCCATGATGAGGAAGAGTAGCACAGATTGCCTGTACGGTATGTGACATAAATTCGATATCGGAGCTATTTTGAATGGTAGCATAATAATTCTCCCAAAATGATGTAAAAGTGTCTTACCTTGATCACACATATCTCCTTTGTATCCTGGAGCACATCTGAAGTCGCCATCTGCCTTCGGACAAACACCGGTCGTTTTGTTACACTGACTGTTATGCCAACAATGATCACAAGCGGTGTCACAATCGATTCCCCACTTTTGGAGAATACACTCTAAAGCAAACACAAAATCAGGATTGTCGTTGAAATGTATCAAGGTAAGCCAAACTTTTCGTTGCAGGAACGGTCAAATATTGTATGTGCTTGGGGGCAAAGAAATGCTATTTCGATTTGGATTATGCACATGAACTCGAGCTCGATTCTCAGTCGCTCCATTTTAGCTACGGGAAGCATGGGGGTGGGTGATGCGGGTGGTGGCGGTGGAGTGGGGGGGTGCATCGTCCCGCACCGAAATGTCTAACAGGCGGGACAATCTTTCATACAGCTTAAGACCGGAAACTTGAATCGGTGAAAGTCGTGTTACAAATATACGATTACGATGTATCAATATACCTTTATACACTAACTGGCCTGTTCATATTAAATCAACGGGATTGTCATTGAAATGTGTTAAGGAAAAACAAAATTCTGAATTTTATATACTTATTGTTGCAGGAACGGTCAAATAATTTATGTGCTCTGAGGCAAGAAAATGCCAAAACGTGGACCGCAAACGTAACTTAACGTGTACACTTCCTGAACGCTATTTCGATTTGGATTATGCAAATGAACTCTAGATCTATTCTCAGTTGTTCCGTCTTTTAGCTCAAATGTCTAACAAGCGAGACAAATTTCATTCAGTTCAAGACCGGAAGCTTGAATCGGTGAAGTCGCATTGCAAATATACGATTACGATGTATCTATTATACCTTCACATTCCAGCTGGTTGTCACTGCAACGTAAACACTTGTCGGCAGACACACACTCCTTGTCACACATTTCACCATACCATCCAGTCGAGCAAACTGTGGAGGAGATGTTCATTGAGAGCATATACTTAGAGTAATCAATACAGTTCGTATAAACTTTGAAAAGTACACTGAGTGCAACGCATTATAATCCTCAAAGGTGAAATGAATGTCTCTTGTTTCTGGTCAACCCCCACGAAACTAGTGGTGTGAGTTTTCTAGTTCTCTTGTTGGATGTATATGCCCTGTTGACCTTGATTACAAAGAAATGAATAGAATTGTACAAAACTATTTCCGACCCGTTTGTCGCAGTTTGACTTGACATGGTCATTAACCTTGTAATCAGATTGAGCGAGTTATATTATTGACAGATCTACTGACAAACGCTCTCTATAGCTTCACTAGTACATAGGGTTCGTTAAGCAATTGTCTTACCATATATTAGCACCTCGCACAGTTGTAAATAATTGCCTGTATTTAAATTAATCTTGACCAGGTCTCCAGGTAGTGACTTGGTATGGTTACACGTTCTGTTCACAATTGGGGGCAGCTTAGTACCAGTAGGAGTCGTATCTTGATAACACTGTCTGTAGTTGAAGTCCGATGCTGATGCGGATAACAGTCCAACTGACAACACAAATGTCGCCAATCTGTGGGCAACTGGGGAAGTATAACAAAATGCAGTTATATACACTGTAAAATCGTGAGACACATTATGTGTTTTAAAGTAAATCACTAGTGTCTCAAAGTAAAACACTAGTGTTTTATTTTCTCTAGAAAAGTGTTTATAAAAATGAAGTGATTTATATTAAAACACTTTTCGCAGAAAGTGTTTTAGTCCTAATCACTTTGTGAAGATGCCAAGGTGAAGTGTTTTAAAATAAAACACTAGTGTTTTACTGGACTTAAAAGTGTTTTGTTGGATTGTTTTGATTGGCGGCTGGTAATCCAAATTTTATGTTGCTAGGAAGAGCTGTTTATATCCTATTCTAAAATATTGGCAAGTTTTTCATATATCGGGATTGTAAGTGACTGAAAAATTTAATTAGCTTTTTTTATCTGATTGAATCTGTATTATCTTTGAACCGTAATATAGTAATGAATAATAACAATAATATATATCTTTACGACTATTTTCTTTTGTGCAAATCTCTCATCACAATGAAAATAAAATAAAGCAGTCACAATCAGGAAAGATGAACTGTTGAACACGCATGACTTGTGTAAATTCCCCGTATTTATTTATTTATTTTAGAAAAATTCAAAGACATTTCTGTAGGTCCAAAGTGGCCTCTATACCTTATAATTTTTTACATGATTACCACATGATAGCAAGTACATAAGATTGTATCCCCAGACAGATTTAATTCGATATGCCAGTCTAGTTATCGTGTGTGGATGACTTTGATGCTTCCGCGATTCTCTGCGGAAGACTTGGAACTCCAATAGACTGGAAGGGTCTCCCAGAAGGCAGTTGGAGAGCGAACCGGAAAGCGCGGTCATGAACTTGTCCGTTAACTTTCACCGACAATCAGCAGACATGGGACTACAGGGCTCTAGGTATGTTTTCATAATTTAAAGCACTTTAATATTTAGCTGATTTTTCTCTACGTGGGTCAGGTAGAACGGACTGTGATACTGTTTGCGTATATTTTCAAACAAATACACGTTGATAATGATTTGGAAGTTGAACAACAACAACAACAACATGTTCCATAAACAGTGTCCTGAAATGCTATTCAAATATGCTATTCGTATATTACTCGGAAATAATGTATATCTGAGATGAAAATTATGTAAATAAGTTTGTTAACTTTTATTATATCTTGCTTGCCCTGGCAAAGTAGGCTACACCGAAATTCCTTTGTTGTCAAGTTTAAACTGTGACTGTTGACCTCGAAACTGTTGCACATGTGCCATTGGGTAGAATTACCTACCAGCTGTGTGTGTGTGTTAGAGTGACCCGTAGTACATGTGACGACTTTACATGTACACTCCATGCTTGTGTTAGCCATGCTGGACTCCACTTGGCAAGTCTTGTCATTCGTTATAGATATACGCTGTTACAGTATTACAAACGAGTAATCATGATATTATTGAATTTATATGTGTTAAGTATGTACCTTTCATCCTTTTTTGTTCCATTCCTATACAGAATGGTACTGCTGATGAATCCAGGTAATAATGACAGGGAGCGACATCAAAGCGAATTGGATGATGATACTGTGTCCTCAATCACTGGTATGTAAACTTATTAATTTCACATGTTTATTTTGTTACTGTTATACATGTACAGTTGAGAGTTATGTGACAAACCATTCACAATCATCTGATGGATTTAATTGTGCATGCATACTAAGCTGAGAGCCAGCTATTTTCAGATTGTCAATGTCCATATAGATGTACATATAAATATCCTATGATAAGTAATCTCATTTATTTTCAGATTGCAGAAAAAAACTCGGATTGGTACCTGCTTATCGGGATAAAATTGACGAGGGTGTGCTGAGGGGGCGAGGGATAACCTTGATGGATAAGCATCCAGGTATGTAAATCATATGTTTCAACGGTCATTATCCATTTATAGTCTTAAAATTTTTGGATGGTCTGTAATGTAATAGTTGACAAGGTTTATTTGAATTGTTTTTTTTTTCCAAAATGGAGATGATTTATGAAAACAAAATGTCTTTATCCTTTGATTATTTATAATAGGTTCCCAGTGAATGTCACTTGCCAGCTACTTGCCTGTCTACTTATGTTACGAATTAGTAATTCAGGATTGGTCATTTTGTGTTGCAGGATTCAGCAGATGCAGACGTATACAGTCTCTACCTCTTCAGTGTAATGTGATTTTGAGGGCTATACTTGAGGATGGGGTTTCACATGTCTTCCATTTCAAATTACACAGAACTTTCGAAAAGAACACAGACTGAATGGCTTCATGAGTGATATTATTATTGTACAGGATACTCGTGCATATGGGTTACAATATATAGGTTTTCCAGGGTAAAGATCACAGAGCTGAGTTATTAGTATCCTGATATCCATGATTGACTTGGATTTAACCAAAATATATCACCTTGCTCACCGTCTGTACATGTGTTGACGGGACGAGAGACAAGTAACATTTGGAGAACAGTCTACCTTTGTGGAAACCATAGACAATTGTGACGATACAGGACTGCATTTACAGGTTTGCTTGATATTGGTTCATTCTATGGGTTTATTTCTATGTCCATTTACACCTGTCCGGAAATATTTCAGTACAATGTGTATTGAGAAATCTGATTTGACAAATGTAGCTGGTTGATTTTGAACACAATTAACATTGTCTCAATATTTTGAACGATTTAAAATAAATATTTATGTTAAACTCAGTTGTTTGTTATTTTCTGTGCATGGATTTCAAAGTGATTTGGTTAAAAACACTAGTGTTTTATAATTATAAACATTTAAAGTGTTTTTAAAGTGGGGACAAGCTCATAAACACTTCGTGTGATTTATTTTAAAACACATCTGAGTGTTTAATTATAAAACAGTTTAGGTATTTTGTTTTGAAACACTTGAAGTGTTTTACATTGAGACATTTAAAGTGTTTCATTTTAAATCACCGCTATTTTAAGATAAAACACTGCTGTTTTAAGGCAAAACACTGCATGTGTTTTAAAATGGAACACTTTATATGTTATTAAAGTGGGGACAAATATGTGTTTATAAAGTGTCGTGTTTTAAATCACTTTCAGTTATAGACGTAAGTAGGAGTTGAATATAAATACATGCGTCCGATCGAATATGAGACGTACCCTGAAAGACGACATGGAAATTCACTTGGTTAAAGAATAATGGTCAGTGATTAGGACTTTATTTAAAGAAAATCATCATTTCATGCTGGCATCATTTAAAACTGTTGACCACTTCTGTCTTGTAGGAAACTATCTTGTGTTTTGTTTTTTAATATTTGTATTTCATAGACATTTGGAATTGGTGATGACTGTAATACGAGATAGGTCTTTCGATTAAATGACGCGAACATTGTTTATGGCAGACAAGTGATTATTGAATGTCGGATCTATAGCTGGCTATTTCTAGCATGCAGCACTTCTTTACATACTGTTTATTAGAGCAATAAAACAAATATTCCGATTTAGTCTGATCTGCACTCTCACAAAAAAGATACAAAAAGTGACTCTGCACATCCGCTCTCCACATCCGGCGGATGTGCTTGGTCTGGTGATTGTTTCTTACATGACATTGAACGCTTAATTCAACATAAATCACTCTCCACATCTGGTGGTTAGCTCCGATAGTAAGCTCATTTGAACATCCATTGTCATTATATGCTAATCCTCCAGAGGTTTAACCAAATCGCTATCCCTCTGAAGAGAAGTAGTGAGCGACTCGTGGGCAATTGCTATTTAAGCTAGGTATACCAATGGTTATTATTAATAAATACTGACCCTGCCCAATTCCTCCTAGTTAATGTTTCCATTATACAACGCGATACGCCCAATTCACGTGCACGTTCAAGTTATATAAATGCTTACTCGATGTGTGCGCTTTATTTAAGATTATCACATAACTGCGGTATTATTAGGGGCATAAGGTCATGACATATTTATCGTATGTACATTGGTGAATAACACTTTCAAACACGCTGATTGGATAATACATGTAACGTGAGAAAATAAATTACTACGCTTGGTCGTGACGTCACTGAACTATTCTTCCCATTGATAAAGTGTTACTACGACATACTATGTTTAAAAACCAGTTGTTCCACAGATTAGTTTAACATAAACTAAGATAAATGTAACTCCAAAGATTGAAGTCATGGTGGTACGTGATATGATACTATATTTCGGCTATAATTTATGCCATCATCAGGATCGTATGAGCACCTGTTGCATACAGAATATATATATACAGTGTGAAAACAATAGTATAACAAACAATAGTATGACAAAAAGAAAAGTATACAAATTGCCGAATGAGGACTATATTACTATGTTTACAAGTGCAACAACAACATGGATATCTGCAAGACGATCATTTTGTCCACATACAAGCATCGGACTGTAAACTATTATTGTCAATAGCCATACATGCAGCAGCAATGATCGACAATACATTATTTCGACAGCTTTGAGCTTCATATTTTGTACAGTACTCACGTAGTCTGTCATTGTTGTTTGGCGAATCGAGCCAGCCCGTCATTTTGGGTACCGTACACTATCACATCAGATCTCAGAATTACACGTTTGTTCATTCTTATTGCAATATCTGCATGAAGTCTTCCCTAGGTTTGCTTATTTCTTGCAATATAAATCTGGATCTTAAGAGTATTCAAAATCATCTAAATCTTGTCAGCCTGGCATGTCGTCACCTCGCTGAGAGCTCGCCAACATGTCGCGCGCATGATAGCATGCATGAACCAAAATAAATAATGTATGAATTGACAAATTACACTTACTGCATTCTGTTGTGAAAAAGTCTACGATATTTTGAAAAGATGTGGAACTGAGCAGCCTTAAAAGGTAATTGCTCAAACTCTGTTAAGTTTTGGAACTATATCGGCAACTCGTATACAGCACCTTTTTAGGAAGTGGTGCGCCTGAGCCAGGGCCGTTTTTTTCGCCGAGAAGGAAACAAAGAAAGTAATTTTGAGATAGATGTGATGATAAAATCTTTCGGATTATTGCATTTATATTTGATTATTAATGGTTATGTGATGAACGGACTCTTACACTCGAGGCAATTTAATATGAAAGTTATGACACTCGTTGAGTAAGTTTTATATGTTGCTCGCTAAAGCTCGCAACATGTATAACTTATTCAACTCGTGTCATAACTTTCATATTAAATAGCCACTCGTGTAAGATCCTCTATGTACTCACGGGCTGGATAGGAGTTGTAGATGGCGAATCTTGAGATGTTGTATACTTGACTCAAAGTGACATTCCATTGTGCGTACGGTTCAGAAAACGTACATGGTGTAACTGCGAGATCGTGACCCGTCACACCATCTACAGCATAGCCGGCGACGAGATTACATCGTCCACGATAACAACGATTGGAGGTTTGGTAGGCTGGACGGTCTAGAGCAACGTTTTCTGAAATTTCGTACAATTGCGGAAGCTATCAACACAATTTGTTGAAGAGGAAAACTAGATAAATCGTGGATTTTCAAAATATCCGAAACAAATATATAGGCTAAATGAAGAATGCTGGTGAATAATGCGGAGTTGTCGATATCAACATATTGATATATAGTCCGAGTCACTGAAAACTGCTTGTCGCTTCTCTGAAGCAAGAAATTATGGTGTGCGTTTCAATTCTTAAAGATCTGTGGGCTTCTCTATAGAAAGTCATCTCTTGACATGGCATATTCAACAATATGGGTAAAGTTACACGTGATGCGCCTGGTTGAATCGGGTCACACAGCTCAGCAGTTAACCCGATTTTCATAATGGGCTATGCTATAGCAGACACCGTCAGAAACGTGTCGAAGGTTCAGAGAACCATCACCAGATATATCACCAGACTGTTTAATTTTATAGAACCAATAAACCAATAGTAATACTTCGTCATATCACGGCACCTTTGCCAAGTTCTACAGCATTTAAATAAATTCACCCGAAAAACTGGCGATAAGTCATTTTGCCTGAACTTAGTATGGGATTGAATGAGCCACATATCTCAATTTTGAAATAAAAATGGAGCCAATAGGGCATTTTTGTATGGGGCCAATTTTTATTATATTTCATTCCCTCGTGTTTTATGTACAACATCAACATTTTACAGCGAAAGTCTTTTACAACGAAAGAAGTTTATTTCATTATATTTTTCAATATCTTCATACAGAGTGTTCCAACTCGGCCTAACTGATTACTCCCCAGTGAACACATCACATATACATCTTCATTTTAACAATAAACATATAGCACGAATTAAACAACTAAATCTAATACAGATACATCCACTTTAGCTATCCAAATGCGATACCTGAAAATTGGTTCGATTGGACGATGCCGGCCGTATTGTTTGTCCGATGGACTTTTCATGGCTACTCCACCCCAGGATCAACAGCGCTATTAGGGTTCGACGTTAGATCGACAGTCATCCCGGCATGGTATTATCTCTCATGAATGTTATTGGAGCCTAACTTCACTAATACTGGAATACAATGGCGCCCATGGGAGTAACTGATGTCAATCGATGGATGATGTTAAGGACCATTAATCATACTTAAGGCATTTTCCTGGGAGTGTAGACATCTAATCCATTCGCCCTCGGTCATACACGTTTTTAATATGGCAGAGATATACATGTATGGATGGGACAGCCAACCCTGTAGTCATTTATCTGATTTTTATCACACGAGTTTGATAAAACCCATATGAAACGAGCTTTAGCGAGTTTCATATAGGCTTTATCAAACGAGTGTGATAAAAATCAGACAAATGACCACGAGTGTTATAATTTATTTCTCACATCAAAATAACGTTGAAAAATAACCAAAAATATAGTTAGCAAACTGTAAGGGTGTGATTCAGGTTTTGTATCACATGGGTGTATCACATTGCTTTTGGCAGCTGTGATGTGAGAAATAATGGGTCGTGACTGCATGTTTCACCAGTGTATGTCTGGAATTTAGGCAGTTGCAGATAGGACATCTAATATGTACCTGCGCTTACTTGCAGTGGCGATTTCCAGAGAAATAGTTTCAAAGTAAGAACTGCCTCATGGTATCTCAGGAGACATTTGATTGTTGCAAGCATTTGTAGATGAATCTGCTTGCTTGTATGATTCATTAGGCCTACATGTATCTAAAAGTTCATGATATCCCTGGTATACTCACGTCTTTGACAGGTAGGACCGTCCCAGCCACGGCCACATGACCCACCACAACCAGACTGGGGATCACAGGTTACGGAGGGATCACAGTGACAGTCATACTGACATCCTGGTCCGTATTTACAGGGTTGTCCTTCAAGTACATCACACCAATCATTATGTAGATTGTGATCATCACATCGCATACATAGAATAAGGTGTATATGGACAAGAACGAGTTGACGTCTCCGATATTCGGTAGATAGGGGCTGTTCGCATTTCTCACAACCATAATGATATATTTCGGCTAGAGCCTTTAGTGCCCAGCCCCAAGAAGTCATCTCTTCAAACCAAAAATTCAATAAACCCAAGATAAGCAAGCGGTAATGGTCTGCCCCAGCGGCACGGTTTGTGATTCACCGTGAGGGCAGACAAGTGCGATTCTCTCGGGGGTGCGCACCATACAGCACCGGTTTATATGTGTCACCAAGAAATAAATTGCTATGCAAAAATAGAATATTCGTTGATTTGTATCGTGCGTCAAAATTCATGTTACCCACAGCTGTAGTGTCTGAGATGTATTTGTTGCTCAACGAAATAAATTCAATGTTTGACTGAAGTTTCAACTGTGGGGAACGACTTGCAAACTCATATTCATAATGTAATCATACAGTCCCTGGTAAATATATCGTCCGATTTCATCGACTAGCATGTTCGTAAAACAACTGAACGCGTGATAAATGATCGCCTTGTTCAGTGCCTAGAAACAAACTAAAATTATTGATTAGGGTTACTTATTGAAACGTATTGATATTCTTATCCATTGATTAGTTTCTTATGTCAACAATTCACCCAGAATGAACATGAACTTTCTATCTTTTTCACTTGAAAAAGCCTGTGATACTACTTGAAAATACGAGATTATTAAAGACCTTCATACTATGGGATTGAAAGGCCGTTTACTCATTTATATATCCAACTTTCTGAATGATAGACAATTTCAAGTTCGACTGGGAGCTTCCACGTCTGATTATTTCGATCAGGTTCAGGGTGCCCAAAGGGTAATATTTTGCCTGTTACCCTGTTTACAATCAAGATCAACATCTTAGCTGAACTTTTGAATAAATCCATTGACGATTCGCTCTTTGTAGATGATTTCAAGCTATCGCGTATACATAATATTGAAGGTACATTCTAAATAGAATTCAGAAATGGTGTCCAGAACTAACAGGGCTAAAACGAATTATATACATTTTTGTAGAAAGTATTTCAACAAAATGATCCAGTACTCAAATTAGATAGAACTCAGATAAAAGTAGTAAAAGAAATCAAATTATTAGGAATATTGTTTGATCGCCGATTAACGTTCTTATCTCATACAAATTACCCGAAAGCTAAATGCACGATAGTTCTTGATATGTTGAAGATGGTTGCCAGCTATAAGTGGAAAGGAAATTCGAAGACACTTCTTCATTTATATCGATCACTTGTTCATTCTAAGCTTGATCATGGCTCTATTGTTTACAACGGTGCAAGCTAGGCCAACTGGCTGAGTCCTATTCTACATGAGGGACTAGAACTTTGGAAAAGGAAGCGCTTGGTCGGCGTCCGACCTCAGAGGTAATTGTTCTGAATATGAACTTGCATTCAATAAAAATTCCCTCGTTTTGGCCGTTTTTACTATCTGGCGGTCATATAGTACATCATTTACCAGCAGATGACTGGATAGGGCAATTACATCGTGACTCCGAAATATTTGTATCTAATACCGCTCAAGCCTGGTGCGATGGGCCATGTGGTCAATTCAATATGTACACATGAACAGCTACAACCAAAGCGTGGCTGGGATGCAAATCATCACAGAGATCACTTTTGGTTCTTTTGAGGTTTAGAAATATGCAGTCAGTATATTTGTCTTTGGGGTCATATGATTTCTTCTCAGTACGCCGGCATCGTTTTCCACAAACCTTTCAGTGTTGCGTTTAATTTGTCTCGGAGCGTTCAGAACATCCGACAAAGAAACTTTATGTTAGACTTTATAGTCAAACTATCACCGCAATAAATCACAATTTTTTTATCAACTCCTGCATATAACTGGGTTTTTTTCAACTCTTATTGCGTAGATTTGTATTTAAATAAATTCTCCATTATTCCACCTGTTGAAATTCTTATGAAACCACACATCTTGCCAGCTGGTATTAAGCTTGGTCAAATCTTACCTGACAAGCTTTTGCCAATTTCACCATGGCAGTTAGCCAAAGCAGAAGTATACACTGATGAAATATAAGAAGGCAGACACGAGCTAGCTCGTGTATTTATTCAAGAATTTGGTCTCCTGGGAGAAAAATATGGGTCGCATTGAGCTATTTATACAGACCGTTCTAAAGATGGTGACAAAGTAGCGTGTGCCACTATTTTTAGTTACGAAACTAAAATCTTTCGACTGCCAGGTAAAACCTCGATCTTCAGTGCTGAAACCAAAGCCCTATTGCCAGCTTTAGAAGGTACTGGGTTCATTAAAAGGAAAACATGTCATATTCTCAAATTCCCTCTCATGCTTTCAAGCGAAAAAAGTAGATCTTCGACTCCTCTCACCATATTGAATATTCTGCAATTATATGACCATAGATTTGATCAGCAGATTGATGTGTGTTTGGTTGCCTAGTCATGTTGGCATCAAACGAAATACTGCGGCTGATGAAATGGCTACGACAACCCTGGATAATGATCGTGTTGGCATCTCCTGTATCTGTGCTTATGTGGGAAAGCTGTTTCCATCATTATGAAATCCTGACCATAAAAACAAACTTCATACGTTCACAAATCTGTAGGCTATACTCATCTGACCAACCAGAAACTTCTCGATCAAGCCATGATCAGGGGTGCAGAGTCGGTCATATACGATTAACTCTCGAACCTTTGAAAAAAAAGAGAACCCGCCTCGAGGTGTATTCCATGCCATGAAGATCTCATAGTCAAAGATATTTTGATCAACTGTACAGGTTTTTAGATTGTGAAAGATAATTTTTGTCGAGCAGCTACTCCAGGATACCTTTTTAGTTGGGTAAAATAATCCGAATTTAGGTTAGATGAGAGATATCGGTTTATTATATGAATTTAATGTATGTACAGGGTTTTGTAGATTGTTGAGTTGTTGGCATAATTAGACAAATTTTGTTTGATCGTCGATATATAGCTGAAATATTGTTGAATGCGACGTTAAGCCATAATTTCTCTCTCTCTCTCTGTCTGTTCCCCTTATCCATAAGAGAATAGATCTCGGTGATGAAACTTCAACGAGCGCCTAGCTGAGATTACTGAAAATGCCATATTAACCGTTCCATTGAAACCTGATGACGTTTCATCTGACTTTCATCCCATGAAGCAATGCCTATCCGTGGCACTTGAATGGCAGGTGGGATCATAATACATTTAATTACCCTGCCACTGCCACTGAATTGCCAGCCCGTGACTGGCAGTCGGTCTTTGATTTGATGCATCGAGTTACATACAGGTCTTCACGCCGCATTACTGAGCATTAACAAATTAATATCGTGTTGTATAAGCGATGTTAGATTTCAGGATAATGGACACCTGCCATGTAGATGAATGGATAAACGCTTTATCACGTGATTGTAAGACGGATAAAATGTCATTAGGGTTTAGGTTTATTGTGTGTCAAAGAATTCATGAAACATTTAAGCAATTCAACCCAGAAAAAACATTGATAGTGGGCGTCCACAATGTTTGAAATATATGTAAATGTATATCATGTATACTAGTGGCTTAACATAACATTACATTCTGATAGTCTGATAATACATATGTGTATTATTATTGTGAAAACAACGTTTGTTTCAAGTAATTTGTAATATTGGTCATTGCTTAGATCTGCATGCTTAAGCAGTTATTATTTCTTACGATATAAGATGGTTTAAGCAATATTTTCAGCGATGCCGTCATTTACATCTGACGACGATACAGCTCACTAATCTCCAATATACGAGCTGTCACAGCGAAACAGCTCACCAATTACCAGTATACGAGTTGTCAGAGCATTTCCATCATAGCTCTCTAGATTTGTATCTAGTACCGCTTATGCCGGTGCTAGGGGCCGTGTGGTCATATCATCCAAGTTGCCACATGAACAGGTACAATATAAGCGTACCTGAGATACAACACATATCACTAATCGTTAGATTCTTGGTATGTGCTTTAGAATAGGTTAACCAGAGGACTATTCTGTGAAGTCATGTGACGCAGTCATTATGTCGGCACCTCTTCCCACTTCCCTTATATGTGTTGTAATTTTTTCCTGTATATGGCGAGATTCTGCTGGTGGACGTTTCGTCCCCGAGGCCCGCCCCTGTACAGACCTTTTGGTCTTTGATATATGTTGGCACTTGTAGGAAGTTGATGCTGGGTCGACATCGGGCCTTACAGACTAGTCTTTTGTGTTAAATGCCGTCATTTACATCTGACGACGATACAGCTCACTAATCTCCAATATACGAGCTGTCACAGCAAAACAGCTCACCAATTACCAGTATACGAGTTGTCAGAGCATTTCCATCATAGCTCTCTAGATTTGTATCTAATACCGCTTATGCCGGTGCTAGGGACCGTGTGGTCATATCATCCAAGTTGCCACTTGAACAGGTACAATAAAAGCGTACCTGAGATACAACACATATCACTAATCGTTAGATTCTTGTATGTGCTTTAGAATAGGTTAACCAGAGGACTATTCTGTGAAGTCATGTGACGCAGTCAGTATGTCGGCACCTCTTCCCACTTCCCTTATATGTGTTGTAATTTGGTGTGTATCAGAACGATGTAATGAGAGATTTGCTTTTTATGAAATTAATGAAATGTACATGAGAGACAAGGCTCATGAGACATGTTTGAAGTATCCCCCCTCACCGATGTCCTAGGCAAGTTAAGGAACTGACCGACGTACATCAAGAACACCAGGATGAAGACTGAATTGTTGACCTTGAGAAAGATTTCTTCGGGCGGGCAGAATCATCTCGCTAATCAAGTTATGGATGTGAAAGATCAGAAAGAAAAATCGTACCTCTAGAAGAGAGTCGAGCTATATGAGAAAATTATGAACGTCTAACACAACTGAGTAAACATGTTGGACAATCGGAACAGAATGTGATTACTCTACTAACTTATAGCTTTCTCTTATAGTGCATGAAGTATACATGTAGTAAGCAGCAGATAGAAAAGACAAGATATCAGATAGTTAAAGCTTGATTGATCCGATGATCAACATTTCGACATAATATGTACCATAACATACAATGTGATACATATTTCTTTTATATTAAATCTTCATTCTTAAATACGAAATTTTGTTACTTTTATTTCAAAAATATGTGTGAATGCGGATGTGCGGATTTGGAAATATGTGTGGACATTTGGATGTAGAAACTTTTAGGTGGATACCAACATTTGCAGAGAGAGAGAAAGAGAGAGAGAGAGAGAGAGAAATAAGGTTTAACGTCGCATTCAGCAATATTTCTGCCATATACCGACAATCAAACAAAACTGCAAGTAATCAACACAACACACTAAAAACATGTACATTTAAACTTCTGCAACAACCCGATTTCTCTCAAATAACCGGAAATACAGTCTTATTTTTTTCGGCTAAAAAGATCTTCTAAATTAGCTGCTTGATAAAAAGAATCTCATACAATCTTTAAATCTATACAGTCGATCAGAATATGTTTCACTGTGAGATCTTCGTGGCATGGAATACACCTTTGGGCTGGTTCCTTTTTTTAGTAAATGTTCGTGGGTTAATCGGGTATCGCCGATTCTACATCACTCGATGATGGCTTGATCGAAACGAAACGAAACTCACGAAGTTTGTTATTATCTACAGCATCCTATAAAAATTGAATAAGCTTTCTCACATAAGCACAGATAGAGGGTCTGAAATTGATATATGGGCTTCCAACAGGATCAACCTCACCATCTAGCGCTGCTTTCATCAGCTTCATTATTTCCTTTGATGCCATCGTGGCTAAGCGACCAACAAAACACAACATCAATTTGTTGATGAAATCTACGGTCATATAGTTGTAGAATGTTCAAAATGGAGGGGAGAGTTGAAGTTCCACTCTCAATCGCTTGAAGGCATGACAGTGAATCTGAGAATATGACATATTTTCCTCCTATATAGACCCAATATCTTCTAAAGTTAACAATAGAGCTTTGGCTACACGCTACTCTATCACCATCTTTAGAACCATCTGTATAAATAGCTCGCCCCCCCCCCCCTAATTATTTTTCTTATCCCTTGAGCTATGGGGCTGAAACTTACCACACTATGTCCTTGGGTCAAGCTCTACCAGAAAATGTAAAAAAAATCCAAGATGGCCGCTTTGATGACGTCACAGTGACGTCATTTTCAAAAACGTTGTTTTTTCCGGTCAGATTTTCCGATTTCTTTAAAACTGCATGATAGATTAGTAAATATTAATTTGATGTGAAACAAAATAGTTTTTGCTCACTTTTCATTGCGGAAAAGCAGAAGTTTTGAAGAAATATGACAAAAACATCATCCCCACGTGGTCGCCATCTTGAATTTACCCATGATCCTCTTCTCGGGGGTATGCAAATAGGCTCAAAATGACCCCAATAAGATAAACTGAAAAGTCAAGGTGTTTCAGCTTTCCATTTTTTGTCGTTCCGGAGATAGCGCAGAAAGTTTGATGGGGGGGTCATTTCGCCCCCCCCCCCCGCCAGGTAGGGTTATAGTCATAGTCATAGTCATAGTCATAGTAAATTTTATTTAGAGTCGGTGTACATTAGTACAAGGAACATAGCAAACACAAGCTCCGTGGAGCTTTTACGACCGACTTTTAAAATCAATAAAATCATAAAAATATACATATATACAAACATAATAAAGATATTTTTATCACAGTTCGATATCACAAATACTTTTTCACTGCTATTCGGAGAAATGGAATAACTCCATTTTTTGTATCTATTAAATATATAGCTGCATAAAACAGATAGCGGGCACATTACTGGCGACATATGGAGCAGTTACATTCCTTCCCATTCCATATCTTGATTAGTTTCTTAAAATCGTTAAAATTTGAAGTCGCTCGTATATGTTCGGGGAGATCATTCCATAATTTGGCATTCTTGTATCTAAAACTATTTATACCATGCCGCTCTGTTCGGACTTTAGGAAGATCGAGTAAATTAGAGTACCTGAAATTATATTATAGTCATAGTGCTCTATGATGATTTTTTTCTATCTTCCTCGTGTTTCCGACATTACAAAAATGCCATACTAAGGGATAAAAATTGAACTGAGACATAATAAACGCATGATAAATTAATTTCCTACATTCGAGGGATAGATGTTGATCTATACGTTTCACTACATTGATTTGCTTGGAAGCTTTCTGACAGACAGTAGAAACATGGCGGTCATACGTTAAAAGATAATCAACTTCCATTCCAAGTAATTTGACATGTTCGTCACATTTGATATGAACACCACCGATGTTGAAGGTAGGCCTGTCTTTATATGTGCGTTTACCATGTGGGTTAAACAGCAATCTATGTATTGAGGGTTAAAAACACAGTTACATGCAGGATTTGGGCGATTAGATCGCAATTTTGCGATATATTGCAGTGCTAGATTAATTCTTCGAAGTCCTAAAGGATATTTATCTGCTTCGACATATAAGCATTCTTTGGGTGATGTACTGAACGCCACGCGGCAAAATCTTAGTCCTTGATGAAGAATAGGATCTAGATTTGCCAACAACACAACCATAATAAAGCTTAGAACGAATAAGTGATCGGTGTAAATGGAGAAGCGTCTGCTGATCCTCTCCCCACTTTTAGCGTCAACAAATTAAGAGCTTTTGTGCACTTAGCTTTCAAGCAATTTATATGCGATAAGAACGTTAATCGGTGATCAAACAATATTGCTAGAAATTTGATTTCTTTTACTACCTTGACTTCTGTTCCATCTAATGTAAGTACTGGATCTTTGTGCTGGAAATACTTTCTGCAAAAGTGTATACAACTTGTCTTTGCTCTGAAGAACTTGAAACCATTTTCTAGACACATTTCTGAATTCTATCTAGACAAAGCTGTAATGTTCTCTCAATATTATGTATACATTCTCCACTACACGATATGCTGAAATCGTCTACAAGCAGTGATCCATCAACTGGTTTATTCAAAACTGCAGTTAAGCTGTTGATCTTGATACTGAACAGAGTAGTAGACAAAATACTATCTTGTGGGTCACCTTGATCTCGATCGAAATGATCAGACATTGTTGTACCTAACCGAGCTTGTAATTGTTTATCATTCAGAAAGTTGGAAATAAAAATTGGTAAACGACATTCTAATCCAATAGTATGAAGGTATTGTGAAATCCCGTATTTCCAAGTAGTATCACAGGCTTTATCTAAATATAAAAAAAATAGAAACCACATGTTCATATTTTGCAAAAGCATTTAACTAAATGGTCAATGGTACTTCTATTATTACGGAAACCAGCTTAAATATCAGTAAGTTTCATTTCAGTTTCGAGGTACCAAATAAGGCGACCATTTATCAGGTGTTCCATTGTTTTACAAAACACAGCTAGTCAGTGAAATTGAACGATAATTACCGGGGTCTGTAAGGTCACGGCCAGGTTTCGGACAATATGCCATGATGGTGGAAAGTCTTTTGTCACCCAAAGTCTGTTAAAGATGAGTAATAGGGTCTCTAGATAAGATTCCGGTAGATGTTTTAAAAGTCGATAATGAAAATTATCAATGTCTGCAGCGGAATTATTTGCGTTCCCGAGAGACCCATCTTTAGAACCATCTGTATAAAAAGCTTGTATTATTTGTACAACCTGTTTACCATCCTTACTTGTCGTTAGTGTAACACCTCGAAGTATATTCTTCTTCAACCTTCGACCTTAAGACTTGAGATCGATAAATAACTGTTCATAGGGTGAAGAGTTTGCGTCTTGATACAGTTTCGTAAAATAGTCGACTCTTCTAGGACGACCAATTGATGAGTGGCTTATGGATTGGGATATTAGAAATAACATACTGAAAATTCAAGCTGATATTTCTCTAAGCTTTACCTTATATAAGAAACAGATGTATTACCCTGATGCGATCTTTTGCAAAACAAGTATAAAATTCTCGTATCTTGTTTGCCCTCTGTCATAAGATCATCCACTATTATCAAGTTCATTACAGCAGGATCGAAATAGTCATTATCTTCGATATTTATAGGATATCCTTCAATAAATCTATACCGGGTACTCCAACTCTCATATCCTCGAATACTGAGTTATTTCCCATAACAGTAGATAATTTGTTCGGGGATAGAATCCACATATCCTCCCAGACCGCGTATTAGCTTGTCTATCCGTACATCTTTTCCACTCACAGTAGGTCCCTCGACTTTCACCATAAATGGATTTGATCGTTGATTGTTTTATAGTATTACTCTCATTCTCTTGTGATGTCGGTATCAGATTCGTAATCTCTGATTCAACGATGTAAAAGCCTTCTATGAATTAATAGCATATGCAAACTATCAGATCTCGAAAACTTCTTAGTGCAGAGGGTACGTATGATGTACATGTCATATCGTATATGGATATAATTGATAAGTCAAGGTCATGGACTGAAGAAGAATATACTTCAGATATTACACTGATGATTAGTAAACCCAAGGATAATGGAAAGGTTGTACAAATAGTACAAGCTGGAGTCCTTGGTACAAACGGATTGAAGATGATGAACTCCAACAGTGTCGAGGTCGGATTACGTATATAGATGGAATGGGACGATTTAAAAGAAATACTTTCCGACGATCAGATTGATTATGAAAACAGTATACATTCTAAGGTATATGGCCAACCTACTCAAATATAATGTGTGGAAAGAGATGTTCGGTGATGTTCGGTGATCCTATAAAGGAGGATACTTTGAGTTTCAACACAGACTCACTGTTCCAGTGTGCATGGTTCACCAAATTTGGGGAGATGGTAACTCATAAGGGTCAAGTCCAATGGAATCTTGCATTTAATTTTCCCGATTTTGGTAAAATCACATTAGGGTCTGTGTTGAAAACTCAAAGTATACACACCTTAAGCTTGAATCAAGCTTTGGAAAATGCATACACAGTTTGAAATATATGTATTAAGGCAGTGTGACGTCACTGGACCTAAATATGATTGCAACAGCCCACCATAGAATACCATGCTTCATTTGCAGTTTACTCTGTGTAATAAAATCGTAAAAAATTACAATAAATATTTTCGGACACTGTTTCCAATTGTCTTTCATTTGATGGAAACTTTACTTGAGGATTTACGATCACTTTAATGGAGATTTACTATGAACGAAATATGTTTTACAATGAATGTTATTGTATATATTATGTTGAAATGTTTATCTGATCAATAAAACTTGAACATTTTGTGTTCTCTTCTTTATGACGGACGGAAAGACAGAAAACCCGATTCCAGTATACCCAAACTTGTATAATGATACGAGAGGTAAGTGAAGCTACATACGTATGTACGTCTGCACTGATCTGGTGATTCTTCTAAATCCTTTTCTCTGTAGGTTGATCTGTCACGTGAGAAAACATTTGTGATTCTTATTGGTCGAATCCTTGAACATCTAGGTATGAAGTGGGAACTTTAGGAGGGTTTCGGGTTATACCTGATCTATTATGATTCAAACCGATCCGGCACTTTGCTCGCTTCTCCTTCATCTCGGCTCTCCTCATTTCACCCTAGCTTTCCTCATTTCACCTCAAATATTGCCATTTCACCCCGACCCTCTCATCTCACCCTTCCGCTCCTTATTTCACCCCGAATCTCCTCGTTTCACCCCTGATCATGGTGACTTCACTGAACCTGATTCTGAACCTGTTCATGATCATTGATCATGCTCCTGGTCGTGTGCTACGTCACTTCGGTTTTGACGTCTCTGCCGGCGATGACATCACTTCCGATGATAACGTGACATCCATTCCACCCTATCCACCCTTTTCTTTCAACAAATTGGCGAACTTCTCTTAGAATTTCGCCTAGATAGCTATGTGGTAATGTAAATTTCGAGGACCAGTTCATTAGGTAAAAGGTCAAGGTCAGTGTGGCCTAAATCATAAAATTATTGAAAACCCCGATTTTGAGTGGATATATGAGGGATATTGTAACTGTAATTGAGATAATGAGGCACCGACCCAACTGCGCCACCAGCACAACTCTAAAAGACGTTTTTACCCAGGTTACCCGTGGAGCTTATTAGCTCGATGGGTGAAGAGAACAGCGATAGATACGCCATTAGGCAGATATTGGATAAGAACCAACGAGGACTAGGAAGAGTCTCATTCTAATAACCCCAGACAGTCCTAAAGTAGTACCGTGCGTGCCTGGAACAATGAATATACTTATATATCAACAGTAAATGTTTGTCCCGAATGATATATGTTAGCTGGATTTTTATATGGGACTACAACAAATACAAACATATATCCACATGTTCTCATGAGGTAAGCTTGAATTTGATACGGATCTACTCGGTCCAAAGGGGTACGGGATATTTACCTTCAGCTGATCCTGTTTGAACAGTGCTACTAGAATATATTTGCTCAAATTTCATCGTTTTCCGACAAGGAAGTGATATGGGAGATGGCCCAACTCGGTCACGTTCTGTGTCGTTCAATCAGCTTATAATATCTGTCAAATCCCACAAGCGGTAGCATGCCATCGTCAGTGACTAATTGTCATATTCATAATCACACAAATCGTTTTGCATCAAGCTAAGAATAAAAAGTCACATGGAAACAAAACAATGGCATCAGATGGTATCATCATCATATGAGAAATAATCCAGAAAAATTATGTTAGTAACTTTATAACATTTATAGTATATGAGTTATGACAAACTCTGGTGGTGGGATGCATGGTATAAGGATAGGCGTTACATTCAGTTGTCAACCTTCATCCACAAAAGAATTTTCGCGTCATCGGAAAAGACCTTCCGTCAACGGAAAGACTTTTCACGGTGGCCACTTATCACCAATTTCAGACTCTAAGGCACCAAATGAAAAAAAAAACAATTAAATTAAAAAAACAAAACAAGTGTGCTTCTTGAAAGAGAGAAGCGATCAACAGTTTTCAACAGGATGATATACTATCATCAATAATAAGTATGTGAGAGGAATCATTGTCATGATCGCTCTGTGATTTGTCCAGTAAAATGAGTTGAATATGTGACCGGTCCTGTACTGATGTCCTCCACTGAAAGATCTGCCCAGGTAACATACAAGAAGTTTGACTGGCTTGGTTTTGATGACTTTGTTTTGAAGAGGATTTCAGAGTCATAGAACTAGAAAAATGATGCTACCACATCGATGTGCCGGAACATGTTGAGTCATGAATACATTATGGAACCAAATGGCAAAATTGGGACAAAAAGAAAGCATATTTTATGGAAGAGCAATGATAGGTATAGTACCACGTCTCAAAATGTGCGTGGGGGTCAATACGTCATTTTCCCCCCCGCGGAACCCAGTGTAATGTAATATTGTCTGTATTTAATGATTTATTTCCTGAGCGCCGGAAATGATAAATTCTTTAAGAGTGACGTATAAATTTATAAGAAGAATTTGATATCGAATATGTATATAACCATTGTTTTAAATACGTCGTTAATTCAAGTCGATCTAAAAGCTCATTGAAGCTTGTGTTTGTATTTGATTGTGATATCGACCAGAAAGAAAGCTTACTTTACTCCACACTACTTATGTTACTCTGTGGAGGCCTAAGATACGGCACTTCAGAAAATCATTTATGTTACTCCGTAGAGGCCAGTACTACATGTATTCTTGAGATACATACCGTAAGTTCCTTGAAATGATGTAAAGCCCAAGAAGATCAGGAACAAAAGTTTAGTCGTTGTACTCGCCATAGCTTGAGATGGAACTCTTACTTGCACTGAATCACTGTACAACTTACTGATAAACGGAACGTCGAATCGATCGTGATCAATGAACTCAAGCCACCTGTGGTCTGTCCGTGCATTTGATTGACATCACCTGCTGACGAGACGCTTACACAGTTTCTTCCTTCATTGTTGTCTTCATGTTCACCAGGACTAGGCTATAGGTTTAATATTCAACACATGCAGGTTTAGTAGGCCAGATAAATAGATCACTGCGGACGTAATCAAAGTGATAGAATACTAAATGTAAAGAAGTCCAGTCGAGACGAATTAACGATAGAGCGGATCTGAGCATATGTCGTCAGCTACATTCATTAATTTGCAGTCTTAGCTGATTTTGAACGTGGTTTTAAAATCAATCCGCTCGTTCATTATGGTGTCTGTCCCATGGTTACGCAACTTTCAATAAACTAAATATGGAATCCATGCGTTGTTGGACTTGAAAAGAAAAGCGAAAATCTTCCACTTCATATAGTTATGTGGTTTCTTCGACATTATATCAGGATGGTCATAATAGACATGTGTTATAATTCGGATTGTTAAGCCGGAATTGTTAAGGGAATAGGTATTAAATCTATCAGGCCTGGGGTTGGGTCATTATGTCTCCCCCACCCACCTATCTTTTTACACTAGCCCCAAAACGACGAAAACTTGGAAGCTGACACTCCGTGACTTTACAGCATATCATGTTAGGGTGATTTTATTTATCCTTGAATGCCGGTGTGATGGATAATAATGTCCTGGTGATTAGTGTCTCTTTTCATATCCTTTTCTATTGCAGCCAAGTACGGACACTTGTCACCAATATGGAGAGAAGTGACCTAGCTGGGTTAGAAGATAGGGGCCGGACACTCTTAGCCAGCGGACATTCTTAGCCTCCACACCGGCTCTGAGGACAGGATTATAGTTAACGTGTTTTTTCTTCATATCGTATGCTCTTATTACTCGTAAACGTAATGCAGACAATTTTATTTCATTTATCAATTATTATATATTTTATCCAGAAAAAATAACATGAATAAAACAAGAGCCCAAGGGGCTTCAATATACGCCCGTATATCTGGAATTACATTGGTCCAAATTTCAAGGTTGTTTAATAGCCTCGATTCCAATTGGTAGCTAGCAAGCCAGAGAAATGTATACGATTTTGTGCTTCTAAGAATGTAACATATGTCACATCTTATATTGAATGAAAAACTAAAAACCAGTTGTTCCACAGATTAGTTTAACATAAACTAAGATAAATGTAACTCCGAAGATTGAAGTCATACCACCATGACTTCAATCTTCGGAGTTACATTTATCTTAGTTTATGAAAAAGTAAAATGGGCTTAACTCTTGGTAACTAGTTGACCTTGAAACAAGAGCCGAGAGCTCACACATCCCACACTGAAATGACAATAGTCAAACACAAGAAAACAGTAGTTTTCCTGCAACTGGATTTCTTTCAGATAAGAGAATTTTTTATGAAGGAAGAAGAAAGTGATGAAGTAAACCTTTGTTCTTGAGTTAATAAACAGGTATGAAGTTCATAAAAAAGGACCCCCCTCCCCGTTAAATAGTAAATGTATGGTTTTTATTTCACAACAGTTTAACTAAATGTAGTTGTTTCAAACATGGGAGACTCCACAGGACAAATGCCATATACATGTAGGGGAGAGAAATCTTAATATTCCAACATGACACATATAGTCATCTACACTTCATTCAGTTTTGGGGGACTGTGGCCTTGACCTTTGACAAATTGATCTCAAAATGTATGGCTCCTCTTTGCCACGCGAGTAAGGTGTACTCAAAGTTTGGTACCAATCCATACCTTGAAACTAGAGCTATCGCATGGACAACAAATGTTAATGGATTAATGGACAGAACGCAACATTGTATTACACGACCTTGTCTTCAACAGGCATATGAAAATGTGACTTTTAATGATTTCTTGATGTTGGGGTCACAGTGATCTTGACCTACTGATACAAAAAAACAATTTTTAAAGATATCTTGAGTCTGGGGTCAGAGTGGCCTTAACTATCGGCCTTGACCCAAATTTTGGAACATGACAAACCGTATCCCCGTAATTTCTCAATGGACACAACAAATCATGACTTTCAACAATTTTGGGGTGACAGTGACCTTGACCTACATTTTGGTTTGTGACACATCGTGTCTCCCTTATGTATCTTCTGACACAATTTTTTTTGTTTTTAATAATTTCCTGATTATGGGGTCACAGTGACCTTTGACCTTGACCTAATTGTTGGTATGCGACACTTCCCCTATTGAATCCCCTCACACAAATTTAGTAATATTTAATATCTCCTGATTTTTCGGTCACACTGACCTTTGACCTTGATTCTGGGGTCAAAGTGACCTTGACTATTGACCTGGATCTAAATTTTGGTACATGACAAAACGGCTCACCCTGAATGGACTCAAAAATCATGATTTTTAACAATTTCAAGATTTGGGGTCACAGTCACCTTGACCTTTGTCTTTGACCTACATTCTGGTAGGTGACACATCGAGTCCCCCTAATGTATCTACTGACACAAAAAAATGTTATGTTTAATAATTTCCTGATTTTGGGGTCACATTGACCTTTGACCTTCGACCTTGACCTAATTTTTGGAATGCGACACTTCATTTCCCCCTATTGAATCCACTCGCAAAAAATTAGAAATTTTTAATGATTTCCTGATTTTTTGGTCTCACTGACCTTTGACCTCTGACCTCGACCTACATTCAGGATGCAACACATCGTTCCCCTCAAGAGCAGCCACTCATCAAAATTAGAACTGTAGATAGAAAACTGTCAATGATCAATGATTTCCTGATTTAAGCAACAGTGACCTTTGACCTCTGACCTCGACCTTAATTTTGAAACGCGACACATCGTCTCCACCTAGCGTATCCATTCACAAAAAATTGCAACTGTGGATAGAAAACGTTCACAAATAGACCGGACACGAACACTTCATTGATTTTCTGTTTTTCAGGCCAGTGACCTTTGACCTCTGACCTCGACCTTCATTTTGTTACGCGACACATTGTCTTCCTGTAGGGTATCCACTCGCCAAAAATTGGAACTGTAGATAGAAAACTGTCCCAGATATAGACCGGACACGAGGGACGGAAAGACGGGCACACGGACGGAAACCGCCATCACATAATACGTCCGCCTTTTGGCGGGCGTATAAAAATAGAATATTCTTATGAAAAATCGACCAAATCTGCATGTATCGAATATGGCGCCAGTATGACGTCATGAGAGGGGTCATTTTGGATTTCTGACACCTTATAGCAGAACTTGAGCCCAAGATATGCTGTGGGAAGTTTCAGCCCCTTTGGTCAAGGGGTACAAAACTAATTTGTGACCCAAAATGGCCCCACCCCGGGCTGCAGTAAATCTTGAATCGCCCAGGCCAAACTGTGCCTTACAGATTCCAACCACTCCTCCCCCTCCGCCCTATATCACACACCATGGATCAGATTATTACAAAGCAAAGGAACTATTATTTCCATTGTGATTTCTCGGATTTTCATCACTGGTATGACTTTGTTAAAAAGAAACTCCGCTTTCTCAGTATAATGACGAGGTGAAGATTCGTGCTTCAGCAATTAGGACATAATTTCCAAAGCCGGTCATCAAGTTTGCTCTACTTGGTACAGAAATACTTGGATTTGTTGAATCAACAGTCGTAGTGCTGGAGCTGACTTTCAAGAAGTGAGTGAGTGAGTAGGGTTTTATCCTGATTTTCAACAATGTTTCTGTCATATATGACGATCCAGTCACATTATGAGCCATTAACACCGGGCCAATCAGTCCTTGATATATCCTCTTCCTGCAGAGCGCCAAGAGAGGAAGATGCCACTTTCATTGTTCAAGTCTTTGGGATGACCCGGCGCGTGATCGAACCTCCTACCTGCTGCTTGCGACGGCATATTTTAAAGAGCTTCCAGTGTTTATACCCCAGAAGTACAATATCAAGAGGATGGATGTTTTTGCGCCCTTGTCTGTTTTTGAGTAGGTCAGTTGCGAATACCAGAAGTATTGTGATGAGTGATGTTCATGCAGACAGAACAACGATAGAAGTAATGCACCGCGTGTTAGATCTAACCACCGTTATATGTTGCGTTTAATGTTCATGCTCTCTGCACTTTATAATACCTTTAACTACAATTAACCTCTAGCTAGTCTGTCAAAATACGGCCAAGGGATCACTTTGAAATCAGGACGGCTGGATTGAGCGGAAATGGTGATGCAAGTATAATTGGACTTGATGGCATGTCTCGCGCATTTACATGGAATAGAAATGCAGACCAGATGTACTGGTATACATGTCTGTAACTCTGTACTCTCATTTTCGATTGACCTAAATGGCAAACGATAAACTTTTCATTTGAGCGTTTACACTCGCTTGCAGGAACCGTGTTTCCCCAGTTTCCTGTACTACGTGACCCGATATGGATGCATTAATCCAAATCGAAATGGAAATAATTACGTGCTGGAAAATTCTTAAAATAAACGAAATTTATTCACAAACCCATCATAGTAACACAAAGATAATATTTATACTTACAAAAATGGCATTTAATTGCACACATATGGAACATGTTGTAAACTACCATTCTTGAAGATGACATAAATAAGTATATGTCGGAATATTGATTTACAAAATGCTTTTCGCTAATATTTTCCGAGTCTCCTTCCTCCTGTATTATGTCAAGTAAATCAGTGGATCCCAACGTTCATACTCTTGATGTTATTGTGTATTTTACACATCATGGTGTAATCAGTGCTGTGTGCTTGCTACATACCTTCAAGCCATACTTATTGTTAATTGTTTTCATCATTTCTACTTTGGAACACCAAGCTGTGATCAAATATTTATACATCAATCTTGTGATAAATCTCATATTTTTCAGCAGAACGGCATGCCTAAATTTAATTGTGTGTATATATCCTTGAATTTTTATCGATTCGTTTTTAATTTTTTTATAATTACGTTTTCCTTCTTATATTTATATATGTGTTACTGGTGTGTATGAATGTATATTGATGTATGTGGAAAGTGCTTTACTGTAGGTGCTGGCCACCTGTTGCACTAATCCTGATTCGATTTCAAAGTCTAATAAATAAAATAAATAAAAAATATATTGTACAAATATACAAATCAATAGTTACTCCTGTATTATGTCAAGAGTATCATGATGATATACTTATATTCCAGAAACAACTTTGTACTGATACTTGTGTTTATGACATTAAAACAACATGCATGTATGTACAAACACTGCAGACTAAAAAAATACTCGTAAAAAATATATTCGCAATTTGAAGGAGAACAATATTTAACAAACCTATTCCTTTCCAAATCATATACCCATTAATGTATGAGAAATGTGACGCTGAAGATGGGTCCAATTTGTTATGAACTGGACTTTATGGAATATTCTGCGAGAGGGCAGCTCTGCCGTAGTCGGAGAAGGCGTAATCGACATGTGAAAATGAGTTTCCCTACTGTACTTTTTCACGAAGAAGTGATACGAGCTTCTTTATGAAATATTAATTACAAAAATTTAATCGTTTGAATATTTCTTCGAAATTCTATGCATGCTCCGATTTTTCTCAATGAGACCCACATCTATGGAACAAACAAGTAAAGTCAAGCCGTCAACTGACATACAGGTCGGGTTATATCAGCCCATAATCACTGTATGGAAGTCGTCCTCGCATGGTCCAGGCTGCACTTCGTTCCCAAACACGATCTTCAAATTGTCACCTGTGACAGGTAGTCTTGTAACATCTTCAATGACAGATTCCAATTCGAACACCAGATGCGATGGTTAGTATTTTCTCTTTGTTCCCTGTTGTACCAAGGTGTCCGATGTCATGTAAACTGTATACGACAGGTAAATTTGACACAGGTAGTAAAAGAGAGGCGTCATAGATGACGTGGGTGTCCACATCATCATCATATGTGTTCCATGCCATATGAAGTTTGGTTATTTATCAAGTTATGACTGTACTTCGGGATTGAGTATCAAGAAAACAGTGTGTTATGTGACTTCGTTTAGCAATATTTCGTCCAAGGCCCTCAGTGTTGATAGTCGTAGTTGATGGCGGTGACACAAGTGAAACGCCAATGAAACTTTACTGAAAATTTGCATACGTTTGGAATCCTTCCAAGTAAGTTTGTACAAATTCGTGAACGAATTGGAACTGTTCCTGAAAACAGAAAAGTGGGCACATTACAGTTATCAATCGCAACCTTTACAAGGGGCAGATTATTCATTACTCGCGTCGTTATTCATGTTATCAGGCATATCAACTAGTAGTTTAAGGTATTGAAATCCTTCACAGTTGCAAACGTTTTGATAAATCTCACTTTTACCGTTATTTCAGACGTTAATCTAGATATCAAGGATGACACTTCCATCACTGATTGTCGGATGTATTTTGGTAGGAAGCAATCACGATACTAATCCACTGGCTTATCTGTAAGCTGGCCTAATTAGCTGAGTCAGTGACGAGTAGATCTACATCATTTAAGCATTACCGTGTTCTTCTCTGGCTTCTGTGACAGAGAATTTATCAACATGTGCAAAAAAATATCCTCACGGCAGCGCTTGGTGGTTCTGTCTTGAGTCCAGTCCAGCTATGAGACGATTTCACTGTTGATCGAGAACACAAGTCTTCGTGATGTACTTCATAATTATTAGTCTTTGTGTTCTTACCATGTTAGTGATGATTTCTGGTCGGTTGATCCTCATTTGCCTGATGGTCTGGAGAATATTAAGCTCCTGGTCCACCTTCAGTCGTTCAATGACCGAGCTGACCACACAATACAGGCCACTCCGGGAAGCACCGTCCCTAATAAAAGTGGTAAGTATAAAACCGTTGAATGTCCTTAACTGTTACGCTGCGGCGGGCCCGGTAGAGTGGCCGCAGCGTAGACTGCGGGGGGCCCGGGAGAGGGGCCCTGAACTTGTCGGTCTTCGCGTACCATTGTCTAAAATCAATATTTTCAAATTTACCATGCATGAAACCTGATAAAAACCATATGTATATTGTTAGCTAAGTCTGTCGGGATTTTCTGGATGTAAAATTCATATGCTGTCTTAGAAGAACGAAATCGGGAGAAAGAATTTAAAAAATAAATAAATACCGCGAGGGGAGATTTTCATAAAATCTCGCCGAGAAGGCCGCTCAGAAAATATAAAATACTTACGGAAAATCCCATCAAAATATATGATTTTTTGATATATTTGAAGTATAAAAACACAGTTTATCTTTCCATAGTGTTGATTACGATGAAATCATCGTAACAAACTTTATTTTCACATAATTCTGCCAACTTCCTCCGCGAGTCGCCATTTTCTACGTCGTAATTTTCTTATGGAAAATTTCCAGTACAACGTCTGGGCCAATGAACGACCTTTATTTCGGCCACGTGACTGTAAATCGTGGCTTTGTCCAATCGCAAGACTCATTGCTTCAAGCTCTACGAAAGGGAAATCCCTCTATGGTTTCCAAATCCGTCATCATCGCGTGTTTTCATTGGCCATCCATCAAAGTAATGACTATTTATAGAAAGAACAAGGATTCCCCTTGACAACGAGACCTAGATCTTTCGAAATGGCGGTCAGATAGCCGAAAACGATCATGTTGAAGACAGCGAAAAAAAGCACGTTTTTCGAGCGTTATTTCGCTGAAAATCGTTGTTTTTGGCGATAATAAGGTGAAGTCAATGTAGCCTCTTACAATAAAATGTATTTACAATGACAATTTTAAATATTTCAGCATAAAATAAAATAAAATAAACGTTGACCGAACTGTTATGAACCGGCTTCTACGAAAGGCAAATCTTGACCCACACGTATGAATGATATTTTTGCTCATAAAAGCCGGGTGTAATAGTGTAATACATCGTAAAAATGGGAACTTTTGCAGTGCACCATGAAGAAGAATTCAGCAGCGTAACAGTTAAATCCGTTTTATTTTAGATACCATAACAGCCATACATGTGTTACTGTTCGTACCTGATGACCGTCATATTGGATTACAACTAGAATATCTTATTTTATGAATGCTGTAGGAAATATTTGATATTGATAAACAACAACATTTGCATAAATCAGACCACTGGTTTTGTTTACAGCGCGATACTTGTCATCGAATCCACCATAATCGGTCGAAATACAGCTTTAGATTGTGATGTAACTGTTGGCAAAATTGATAACTATATATGTAATCAAAGAAGGACTTCTAGGGTGGATGGCGATGCGGTTTCACGTACAGCATTATAATAATCGCAATATCTGGTAAAAGTACAGCGGCAAACGGTAGTGCCGCCAGCTTCACGGCAAGAGGACAGGTTGTTGGTTAACATGTGAAATGATCTTAAATCATCTCCTCTGTGAAGTTATTAGTAATCCAAAGCCTCGGTAGGTATGGTGATTTCTTTCTGGGATTGTAAATTCTGCATATGCATAGGCACACTGCTGCTTGATTTCTTTAACTTAGGTACAGAGTATCACGTTGGGCACACCGGTTCTCGTCAGATCACCGAAGTTAAGCAACGTTGAGCTCGGTCAATACTTGGATGGGTGACCGTGTGTTGTACTGGCTGGGCTGATCAGTGTCCAGGATACTGTGGACACACTCGCGTTCTGGCACATGTAACTACCGTCGTGATATGACTGAAAAAATGTTGAAAACGACGTTAAATCCTACTCACTCACTCACTCAATCACTTCTTTAACTTAGATTAGTTCACATGAAGTCTCACAAAATTTGTTCTCGTGTTGCAATATGCATATACTGTTAGATATCATAATGGACTTAGAGGTTCGGTATTCGGGTAATTCATCCAGATACCTTCCCCGGGAACCATGAAACTCCAAGAAAATGCAAACATTTGTACTCACATGCACTGGACTATTATTGGTCCGTTTCCGGTCTGTTGTTGCCATCGTTCTACTTTCTCCATCAAGTCAATCAGAGCAGCGCTAGAACTTGGATCGAGTGAATCGTCAAACCAAAATTTACATTGAAACTGTGTGATGCTCTCATTCTCTTTCTTTGTCTGAATAAAATGAACATTACCAGTCCAAAGACATTGTTTTATATATGCTAAACGTTCGTTCCATAGTAGTTTAATAATTTTGTTCCTCAGAATTATTCGATAAATACTCAGCATAAATGTATTTGACGCAAGGTGTCGTTTTGGATATCACGTTTGATCATGTAATGAGTTCTTCAAATGAGTCAAACAGGTCATAGACTATTAATCTTATAATATTACAATTGTCCACGAGCGGGATATTCTCACTTTCTTATATTCAAGCCGAAGAGTCCTCGTCAAGTAGAATTCTCCGTCATCCACTTCCTGTTCTTCTACTTCAAACGGGCCAAACTGTTTAGTGGTTTCCTCGGGCCAGTATATCCCAACATCCTGATCAAAACATGTTATCTTGCTGAGCTCAGTCGAAACAGAAGCAACGTTACAGCACATTTCCTCCTTCGTCATAACACATAATGCAGATGATTTGGCCAAAAACAGACTTTCCGTATTTATCCATGAAAAGGGGCATGAAACATTTTTTGTAGCCGAATGATCCCACAGATTGAACTAGAGACTCGAGCACTGGAACGGGGCTATTTAAATGTCAAAATAGGCTGTTGGAATAATTCCACTAACTTTTTGATGTTCAGTCCCATGGCGAATAGTCACACAATTTGTCCGATCTCACACATCTCTCTCAACAAGGATATCTAATGAATTAGTGTAATTGTACCTGTAACACATATATATATTTCAAAAAATAACTTGTGACCAATGGGACAGATTCCTTATTTACCATGAAATCGACTTAATGAAAGGATAGATAATGTCTTCTCAGCATGTTATCAATATTTGTAAAATATTTTACTTCGTCAGATTATAGAAAGCATATCGTTCAGCAGTAACTGACAAATTCAGTATTGAGATACAATGTAAAATCCTTATGGTTAGATGGACTGGAGCTGTGCAGGGATGCGTCCTCTCATGGCATCACATTATATACATGCACATTTTCCTGTCAGTACACCCTCAGTTTGGGATGTTACAACTTCTGACAATGGTAAAATGACAATTATATTGTGCAGACCAGCTAACATCAGCCTGGTACATGTAGGTCACTTCTATTTAAACATGATGATTTGGAGTTTGACTCTCTCATTTGACCCTATCCAGCCAAGTGAACCAAGCCATTGACCTAAGTCATGCATATGTCTGCATCTAAATGATATGTAGAGGGTCTGGTGGAGGGGTTATAGTTGTGGGGGGTGAGTAAGTGAATAGCATTTAGCGTCACTTTCAAGAATATTTCCGCTATATCGCGACGAACCAACTAAGCACCACCCAGCTAAGTTTCGTTCCTGCTACTTCAAAAAAGAAAACTGTGAAGCAGCATAGAACCACACACCCTCCATCCACCCTATAAAACACTGAGGACGACATACAAGACACAGACAGGACGCTTACATGGTGCAATATAGCAAAAAGCATTGAAGCAACAGGAACCCGTGCCCGCCCAACGTGTGTAAGTCCCCAAGTTACATACTGGGAATACAGTTTCTGCAAGAATGGGAGCCTAGAAAATTAGAATATCTTGCAAACATGACAAACATGATAATTATGCTTTAAACTATCCTCTTCTGCATATATAAAGTGTACTGGATAAAGTTTTCATCATCATCGATGTGTGACATCGTCTCAGGAAAACTCTATAAGGCAACCCCTGAGAGGTATCCGTATTGTATTTATGCTTTAAAACAGAAAACCCCTCTGAAAATGACATCTGAACATGCAAAAGAATATCAGAAAATATTTTACTTCACTAATATAGACATGGTGGTGCAAAATCTAGCCGAAATAGTTTACCAAAATTTCTGCAGTAGCTGAATAACTTGAGGACTCTTTTCTTCTGCTCATCTTCTCAAAGACTAAAGCAGTTCAATAAACAACCAGTCACCCTGGTAACGGTACTACTTGTGCTCAAGCTTTTCTTCAGTACCAGGCAGGACCATTAGACCCTACGGGTCTACATCGTCCAATGAAAATATGAACAGGGGAGAGATTTTGATTCCGGTGATTATTTAGAAATATATTATTATTTCAGGAGAATTTTGTTATATTGGCTGCTACAGTGTAAAACCGATATAATATTTTTGTGAAAGCATTCAACCAATGGTATGCCTCAAATCTTGCAGAAGCAAAACAGTCAAGAGTAAAGGTATGGTACCAGTTGATTTCAGAAGATATGTAGTGGGATAAGTACATTCTGCCCAGAAAGCTTGACATGGAACATACCTGTTCTGTCTGTTCTGCGCAGTTCAGCATAATGATAGTATGAACATCTTGCTCAAATACAAGTCGCCAAAAGTCAACCACTGTACGAGAGAGAGGCATCTGAGTGACGATGAACGCTCGTTTCATCCTGTATGCCTGGAGCAAGATGACAAGTCAAAATATTGAACAAGAAATTCAAGTCAAAATATTTGTCCGACTGATAAGAATAACACTGCTGTGGTTTACAAGCGATATTGCTCAATCTATTTGCTCCGAATGGGATATGTCTGACGTGGTTGAATAATTTCAAAATTGTCGGAATTACCACAGGTCCTATGCTTTCTGTCTTCTAAGAAGACTAGTCCTGAATATGTAATGATTCGACAATAGTGATTTGCCGAAAGTATGCAGAAAATCTCACGATAGTCAAAAGCTATGTTGTATGGTACATCAAGAAATCTTGATGTAATTTACTACCCAGAATAGTTTCATTAGCTGTTCCAGTGATTTCCCTCATTACGACCAGAAAACTACATGTGTCAACGTTTACATCTTATCTGTCTACCGAGTCTTCTCCGCCACCGGGTAGAATAGACAAATACATGTATATAGTTTGCTTTGATGTTGCTACACTGCTCTATGACTTGGACAATTTGGCAAACACAATATCCATGCCTGACTGGACTTACCGGGAGAAAGACCGCATTGATGTAATCATTTGATCCAGGCGTAGGTGTAGACAGGAATGGTCTAACATTGTCAGCTGTATAACAACAGAAAACTCCGTTGATTAGGAGCTGCAGATCCGCCGACATATACACATATCTTCCAAATCATTACATTAATATTTGTAATTGGAGAGATATGCGAAACGATGATAATACATAGCTCGATTTAAAAATAAAACACATTATTGTGCGCTTTACTTGTTTGTATAGAAATGTGTAACAAGATGTCCACCAATAATAATCTATGCAACATCAGAACATGCACATAAGAAACTACATTAATTTAATATTTATTTAATTCTCTTCACATTCGAGTACATAATGATGTACGCATGGATGAAGAAAACATGTAATCAGGGTAGTAAACACGTCTGTGAACTATAGCGTGCTTTTATCGTACACTGGCATATTCACTTGTAGACCAAATTCGTCGGAATGTCCGTGATTGTCAATATTGTTTCTATCTTCGAAAATACAATACACGGATTGCCGGTCGTCTAAAAATAGGAAAAACCGCCATGTTTCCTTCCCATAGTGCAATGCGAACCACGAGTAAACTTTGGCCTCAGGGATGCTGTAAGTATAGGCACTGACTGAAAATTGCTGAAAACGTTATTTTAAAGTTTCTTTGATAGGCATTTAGAAGTTGGCGTATATAACACAATGCTATTCTATGGATAACAACTTCTTTATTGCTGTGGAGCTGACGTTTCGTTGGAGATACTTCCAGCCTTTTTTTTCATTAGCTTTGAAAAAGTTGGAAGTATCTCCAACGAAACGTCAGCTCTACCGCAATAAAGAAGTTGTTATCCATAGAATAGCATTGTGTTATTTTAAAGGATTTTTTACATGATTTTTCAGACTTCTTTCACTCTAGAACAGTTCAGTGATATTTCAGGTCCCTGTCAGCTTCTGGCACTGTCTATAAACAAACTTATGTCGGTGATTTTGCCGAGGCCCATGTTGAAGGCATTGCTGTGCGCGAATCTTGCTCCTGGAAAAGGGGCAATAACTCTTCATTTTTGCCACTTTCAGACGACCGGCAAGTCGTGTATTTGTTCTTGGTATTAGGGTTCTGGCGCTGACCGCTGATTCACAGAGCGAAGCATCACAAAGAAATAATAAAGATGAATGCATACTATACTGACCAGCAAAGATATTCGTATTGCGATTTTTGTGAACGTTTTCCGGATCTGTGGCAGCTACCAGATCAGTTTTCTTCAGCGAAGGAGACATAGCATTTAATACCTAGAATATATGTACATATATAATTATATACATATGAAAAACCTGTAATGAATTATAACGCTGAACATTAACATTATCCGACATACCACATGCATAAATTCCCTACATAATTACAGAAGAATCTGAATACACGCTCAGCATCAAATCCACGTAGGTATAAAAACCACTGAAATGGAAAGTCATTTTCTTACAAGGGGGTTATGGAGAATGTTCGACAGAAGACTAAACCTCTCTCCCAGGGATCTCTACAGTCTAGTGCACAGAAAGTCTGTGCTTATTGTTGTAAATATCTATACCCGCTACTATCTATCAATGATTAAGTCATTATCATTGAATAAGTATAATTATTCATCCGGGTTTTTTAAAAGGAAGCAATGTCACCTGGAACTGTTCCTGTAGCTTGGTCTGTTCTGTGTCAGGGTTAACCAGACATAAGTCATGATACATCTTGGGGAAGTCCGTGCTGGGTACAGAACAGTCAGACAACTTGATAGCCTCCACTAGAGCTTCATACAGGAAGTCATATTGGACCTGAGGGAGATCAACGGATTGAAGACCGGAACATGGTAATATGAAACTCAAAATAAATGAAATAAATAAATACTGCAGCATTGTGCTTTCAACTATTTCAACTTTCAACTATTTAAGTGAGTTGATTTCACCTACATGTATGTATATAAACCTACCTGTACCCTCACTCATTGTATTAGCCACTCTCTGCGGATGAAAGACAGTTGTCTAAGAAAATACACTATATGTATCGTATTGTGGTAGTCGCTTTATTTGTTTTGAGTTTAGTTGAACCGCTTCAAACTAGGATATATACTACTCGTACTTCTGAAGCATGGCTAATATCACACAGACCACCCAGACAAATACAGAACTTGAATGCTCACAGTCAGCTTAATTTATTTTCAGATCCAATACTCGTTCTATCAATTAGTGATACTTCAAGAAGGTACATGTACCTGTGTTTGAATCATGTTCACCCGCTGTTGTCTCATTAATCTGACACAAGCCGGCACATCAACCCTGCCTTCCTCCTTCATCTGACGTATTAGGTAATCAAGTGCAATAAACGTCCCTGTTCGCCCAATTCCTGCGCTGAATAAATAAACCTTATTGAATAAATATAATTAACATCAAAATTTATGCACAAATGGACCACTCCCAAATTGGTAATGTACATATATAAGTCTTGCATATGGCGTATAAATACAATGTCTTGCAGTATTTACTATTCGTATTCTAAACATATAGTAACTTTTGTCTCATTGGGCTTAACCCGAGCTAAAGGTCCTTTGAATGAGTACCAAGATGTTAAAAAGAACAGACACAATAAAATTTGACGGAGATACATTATACTCTGATCTAGACAATGGGATGGAAATTCCTTTGGGTAAAAGAATTCATCATTAGTACGGATTGACTATGATGTCAAGATGACGCTATTCAAAACTGTTAGCCGCTTCTCCCTTTCAAGAAACTATGTTGTGATTTTGTAAAGGAACCCTTACTTCATAAAATAAATTCGTTCCTCTGCATTTGTTCGTATAAATTGGAGCGATTTCCCCGTCTGAAGGATGTCTTAATTCCATTGTTTTTGACGGTGAAACAACTGACTTTTTTATCCAGAAGCTGCTAAATGATGTATTTCTTGAAGGTTACATACTGAAATAAGGGCCTCGAATAAAATGCGATGGTGAGTTACATATGAATGGATTTATGATTGATTGGAAGGTGTTATCTGGCCTATTTTGGTAGTTAGATATGAATGGATTTATGATTGATCGGAAGGTGTTATCTGGCCTATTTTTGTAGTTAGATATGAATGGATTTATGATTGATCGGAAGGTGTTATCTGGCCTATTTTGGTAGTTAGATATGAATGGATTTATGATTGATCGGAAGGTGTTACCTGGCCTATTTTGGTAGTTACATATGAATGGATTTATGATTGATCGGAAAGTGTTATCTGGCCTATTTTGGTAGTTAGATATGAATGGATTTATGATTGATCGGAAGGTGTTATCTGGCCTATTTTGGTAGTTAGATATGAATGGATTTATGATTGATCGGAAGGTGTTACCTGGCCTATTTTGGTAGTTAGAAATGAATGGATTTATGATTGATCGGAAGGTGTTATCTGGCCTATTTTGGTAGTTAGATATGAATGGATTTATGATTGATCGGAAGGTGTTATCTGGCCTATTTTGGTAGTTAGATATGAATGGATTTATGATTGATCGGAAGGTGTTATCTGGCCTATTTTGGTAGTTAGATATGAATGGATTTATGATTGATCGGAAGGTGTTACCTGGCCTATTTTGGTAGTTAGATATGAATGGATTTATGATTGATCGGAAGGTGTTACCTGGCCTATTTTGGTAGTTAGATATGAATGGATTTATGATTGATCGGAAGGTGTTACCTGGCCTATTTTGGTAGTTAGATATGAATGGATTTATGATTGATCGGAAGGTGTTATCTGGCCTATTTTGGTAGTTAGATATGAATGGATTTATGATGGATCGGAAGGTGTTACCTGGCCTATTTTGGTAGTTAGATATGAATGGATTTATGATTGATCGGAAGGTGTTACCTGACCTATTTTGGTAGTTAGATATGAATGGATTTATGATTGATCGGAAGGTGTTACCTGGCCTATTTTGGTAGTTAGCTATGAATGGATTTATGATTGATCGAAAGGTGTTATCTGGCCTATTTTGGTAGTTTTGAGGCAATTATAGGAAGTATTTTCTCTTGTAACAAAACTATGACACCTTAAATCAAAACCATCGATTCTTTGACATAACCAAACTTCAATATACTAAAATAGAATCCTGGTTTTTAGGTGTCATATTTTTGTTACAAGAGAAAATCCCCACTAGAATGAACCAAAAATAAATAAACCAGGCAGTATATTTTGACCTATCAAATCCATTTTTATGACCATCGCAATGTTTTCAAAGCTGATATTGCTGTATGTCAGCTGCAAGAATGTCTGCAGGGTTTGCATTGAAAAGAAAATCGGATTCATTACCGTCACATACACTAGAGTTTTTCCCCATATCAACGTCATATATCCTTTGTTCGACCAACAAGTGCACCTGCAGAGGGAGGATTCGTATTTATTCCTTTATATTTGTACCCCGAGATTTTGTGGAACAGTGTCATACACATAAGTTTTCCATTATCTTCACAGAAATTTAAAAAATTAACAACTCTATCCGAAACTGTGAAGAGAAAAAAATAGTTGAAGGCTTCTATCTTGCGTGAACCGTATCCAATAACGTGTATTATTCTCTTTCAAATGTTGATGGCCTAGCGATGAAATTAAATTGAGTGAAAATTTCAAGCTGTCCTTTTTGATTAGTCTTCGACCTCAATGCTTGTGAAAATTGAACGGTTGCCCAACACAAATTTTCTTTTCAGCTGTGTGTTTAGAACAAATGAATACCCCCGGATTGACTATCAATTCATCCACGGTACTTATCATATGAGACGTTTGAAATATGTATTTCGTTTCGCCATTAGGTAAATAATAGTTGTAGACTCAGAAAAAAAGAATTAATGTGATAACGTGCCCGTTTTACTTCTGCCCACGCGAACATCATTACATTATCGACATCATCATATAAAACTGTATCTTCGTGCCTCCGGCAAGTCTCACAGTGTTTAAGGAAAACAGAAATCTTTGAAACGTGAAATCTTGTGAATATCCTGGATAGATTGCAGTCAGCTTGTAAATCACAGTATGTTACAAAAGCTACAGCAAAAAAGGCATCTGGAGATATGCGCTGATTTTTTACAAGCTCTAGAGTCGACGACCAATTAAATGGACCGATTGTATGACTTTGTCGTATCTAGCATTTGAGGACATTGCATTTAACCTTTCGAGGTATTGCAAGACCTGCCTTTTGCTGAAAGAGACAATACAACATGATCACACTAGATATACCTGCAGTGAACAAGAACTGGTCCTCTTAGCTTTGTTTTGGTAATGTTTACTTTCTTACGAAAGCTCAAGAGTCCGGTGGCATGAACAGGAACTCCATGGTCTGGCCAAGAGGTAAAATGAAACTGTTTTATCTCTTTAGTTTTGCCTGGTTCCTATGAAATATTACGAACACAAATAAATTAATCATTTTGAAATGGTAACTCCAACAAGCATGAAAAGCATTAAATAGTATGTGTAATGTTCATTGAATAAAACTCTGGACCAACGATCTAACAATGTTACTGAAAATTAGCTTGATAGTCCTGATAAGGTTAGCATGAAAATAATAGCAAAAGTATACATAATTGAGCGGCTAAAGTGTACCATATAAACTATTGGTACTCCTCGAGTGAGTTTGAACTCAAAGGACAGCTAGAAGTACAGCTGTGTAGTATCCCCAACGTTGAACCAAAGATGGGTGTTGATATGACAGTTTACCTTTCTGTTTGTGACGTGAAGCGTTCGGATGGTGAAATCTGCGAATACATCTTCGTCGAACAACGTGACTAGTATATGGCCAAAGTTTGCCGTCTCGGTCGGACATGTTGGCCAATACTGGTCACACTTTCTCTACAAAGGAGTTACATTTGCAGTCATTATAATACTATATTATCTTTCAATCCCAATTTTCGGCAGTTTTGACAGTTTCCAATTGGGATCGACATCGTCACAAACAATAATTACTAATAAGTTTGACAAGGATGGTGTTTTACTTAAAAAAAATAGCCTTTATCTTCGTTCATGAATTATGTTATCAATGAAATATGTAATACACGAACTATGTCATACATGAAATATGTGATACATGAACTATGTTATACTTGAAATATGATAACATGAACTATGTTATCATTGGACTATTTTCGGTTGATTACCGTTGTTGCGTATTACGCAAAGGCCGACACAAAACAAAGCAATTCACAAATACAGCTGAGGAACTGGTGAATCATCTAATTGCAGTGTCCAATATCCATTTGAAGCATACTACAGAGTTAAATAACCATCAAGTATAATAAAGGGACAAATAATTGCATTTTTAACGAATCTTTCCAACTGAGTTTTGCGTTTTCACTGCACGAAATTGACTGGTTTTACAGAGTTTTCGAATTTTGTAAACTTCATCAAATTCGAAGATTACAATTTAATGCGAATTTTATGTTCATTAACCCTACAGGACATGGTGCAATAAAGACAAATGATATTACAGTGCTAGACATCACATTATCACGTTCCTGTTGCTTCTCAGCAAAATACATTGAAGCAACAGGAATCCGTGCCCACCCAACCACCCTGGAGCTGACCCTCATGTATATTCGTAATTAAAAACTTGTTAAAAAAGGAAGGCCACAGACCTATATCGCATGCCCGGATCCTTGTTTAGTGCCAAGTTCAAACAAAGACAATGTCGTTGGATGGGAAGTGCAAGAACGGGCCTGCTATTTTCATAGTGGAATCAGAAAAAGAAGTGGTGCAATCCAACTCAATGTGTAAAGTTCACATGGCAGAATCATCCAACATTTCCCCCCTGAACTATTACTTTGGATATCGTCACCGAATAACAGATATTTCCAAATGTGTGTGAAAAACATGTGAAAGAGCAGTGTTTACATTAAATAGGGACATCCGCCATGATAACAAACAACCAAATGAGTAAAAGCGCCTTTACGCAGCATTTACGTAGGATTTACGCGTGCGTAAAACAATGATTTCTTTTTGTGGATGTCATAACAATTGAATTTACTATAACAATCTAGTGAATAGTATCCCAATTTAAGTTTCACGAAAACTGTACGTTTTGTTGGATATAGTGATTCAGTAAAGTTAATTATATTTGGTAGTCTGCTTCATACATGAAACGCCTCCGGGTTTATTTTCATATATAGAAGTACTATAACGGATGAGAGTACCATGTCCTAATGATCTCAAAGCAAATAGGTTCAAATAGCTTTACTGAAGATTTCATTTTAATTTAATGGCGTAAACTAGGCATTAAACTTCCTAAAACCTGTAAGTTTTATCATGAATTTTTTATTCATCAAACTTCCTCAAATTTCGGCGTTTAGTGAATCCGAAACGTACAGAAAACTCGATTTATATTCATTATATTCAACGTTTAAGTCAGTTTAATAGTAACTTAAACGCACCTCAATCCCGGGTTTACTGGGATATAATACGATATAGTTAGCAATTAAATCAGTTCATTTCCTGCCGTGTTTGTTTCATCGGACTATCTATCGAATAGATTTAGTTATCAATCGACGTTTAGCTTTGTACGGTACCTTCAAGTCTTCCATGAGGTTTGTGAGCATGACAACTTTTCCAGTGTTCACCTGCCAGATCGTTCGCCAAAAGTCATTAATGATGATCGAGGTCGGGCCTGCGAACAAAGTTATACTGTGTGCAAGTATTCTGTTAGTGGCGGCGCCATTGTCTGATAAACATTTCAGTTAAATTATCAGACACATCACCAAGCGAGAGAGCAAAGCAAAGTTTTTGCAGTCGCCAGTATTCAAGCGTCTAGTTCATCATTCAACATGCAGTGGTCGTTCCGCGCCCATAATTCAAAGACCTAATTGATATAATAGCATTAGCGCCAAATTAAAAGAACGATTAAACGCAACATTAAAAGGGTGGTGGAAAACGATGACGGTGTATCATACGTCCCCACTGACAAATATACTGACGGCATATCTCTGAAGAACATCCCAAAAGTGATCCATGTTATGATTTGCATCTCAGCCACGTTTTTTATTGTAATATAGTATATTAATAGTATACTATAGTAGCATGGTATATTAATAATTTTTGGTATAGTAATAGTATTATAGTATATTAATAGTTTAATAATTAGAAAATACTAGTATAATCATAGTATAAATATAAGTAGGCAAGTTTCCTGCAGGAGAGAAGCTGTCAACTGTTTTCAACAATGCCTACAAGACATCAGGTCTCAAAAATATCACATTCGTACCGTTGATCAGTATTCTTAATACATAGGATTTTCCTTGTGAAGTCGTTATCTAGAATATGATGTATCTCAGTCACGCTTTGATTGTGGCTGTTCATATAAACACTATGACTTTCTTGTAATACATGGGGTCATACGGCCCCTAGCCCTGGGTTAAGCGAAATTAGACACAAGTTACGAAATGTAACGCCATAAATCTTGCACGTTTACTGATTCTCATCTGGCCTATATGTATAAGTGCCGTGTGGAACCTTTTCCTACAATATAGAACCATTGACAACTTTAAAATGGTTCTCCATAGAGCCATACCCATGTCGAAGGAAGACGATTCTTTAAATGACCATACCATTTGGGGAAGAAATAGCACGGGTTAAGAAAAACAAATCGTATAAAGATGAACATAAAAATATTTTCAGTCAGAAAAGTATGGTCAGTATGAGTGACAAATAGTTCATTTGATTCTGATCGTTTTAGCCCAAATATTTTGAGTATCTCTCGTCCGTACCCAGTCCTAAAAGTCCAGTGTTCTTTTCACATTTTCTGGTATACCCTGTTTCAAGTATACATGAAGAGTTTTAGCCCCCTAACCCAAGGGGTATCAACAAAAATGACCTCCCTAAGACTGCGCTACATGCAAACTAGGGTTAAGACCGTATGTTATAGACGAAGGTATCCCCTCCCCTCCCCTCCCCCGCCTCCCCAACCCACCCTGCGTGAATTGTCAATTGCATTCCACCCCAACCTCGGAAGAGAGAGAGAGAGAGATTGAGAGAGAGACAGATAGAAAATTAGGGCTTAACATCGCGTTCAGCAATAGTACAGCTATACAGCGACGATCAAACAAAATTCTAAGTATTCAAGTTAATAACTTAGCAATCCAACACATTAAAACATACACACATTAAAACTTATACAACAAACCGATTTCTCAAATAGCCGAAGACACAATCTTCTTTCACCCGGCTAAAAAGATCTTCTTAATTAGCTCTGCTAGATCAAAAGAATCCCTTACAATCTTAAAGTCTATACAGTCGATAAGAATATGTTTCACTGTGAGATTTTCGTAGCATGGAATACACCTTTAGACTGGCTCTTTTTTAGTAAATGATCGTGAGTTAATCGTGTATGGTCGAGTTTTCATCGCCTGATCATGGCTTGATCGAAACGTTTCTGGCTGTTCAGATGAGTATAGCCTACAGTTTTTTTTAACTCAGGAAATTTGAAACAGCTTTCCCACATAAGTACAGATAGAGGGTCTGAAATCGCTATACGAAATTCCAACAGGATCAACCTCATTATCTAGGGCTGCCTTAGCTATTTCATCAGCCTCAGTATTACCTTTGATGCCAGCGTGACTAAGCAACCAACAAAAGACAATATCAATCTGTTGATCAAATCTACAGTCGTATAATTGCAGAATATTCAAGATGGTGGGATGAGTTGAAGTTCCACTTTTAATCGCTTGAGGGTAGTATGACAGTAAATCGGAGAACAGAACATATTTTTTCCTTTTAGTGAGCCCAATACATTCCAAAGCCGACAATATATAGCTTTTGCCTCTGCAGTGAATATCAAACTTTTACCTGGTAGTCGACAGGTTTTAGTTTTGTAACTAAAGATAGTAGCACACGCTACTCTCTCATCATCTTTAGAACCATCTGTATGAATAGCCTGATGCCCGGGTATGTGGTCCGTTTTCAACACCAGTTTGACAGTTATTATGCTACTTGAATGGATGAAAATCAAGGGACGGAAGTTGAAGCCAGAAGTTGTAGTCGGAACAGGGAAATGTCACTCCTAAACCTCCGTAACAGACACATATTTCGTGCAGCCTTATTTACACCGATATGCAACTTTTCGATGATATGGGCAGCCAATTTTCAATTCACGAAAACATTCTGTTGTAGGCATGGCTAATATGCTACTTTGTGGTGATACTATGAACACCAAAAATGTTCAATCTGCTGGCCATCGCGCTAGAAGCCCACAGATAGCCATATTTCAAGAAAATCCAAGACATTCGACAGAAAATGTATCACAAACGTTATATCAATGTCACTACTGCAGTGCCACCCAGTGGTAAATGAACCAGTAAGAACATGTGCACAATTCTTCAGAGCTTTAGACACGAGTCAATGAACATGAAGTCTCAGCAAATATATTTCTAAAAAATCTCTAGTGTACTTCGATCCCCAATGAATCGAATTAAAATGTGCCAAAATAAAAAAAAATACGTATGGAAGAAACCGTTCAGTTAGCGTAAAGTACATTATCTTGCAGCACGCTGAGGCACTGGGCGTTAAGGTTCTTGAAAAACAGCACTTTGAGGTAGTGTATTTGTGATAATTAGTACATTTCAATGTAAAATCAGAAGATTTGTCTTCGTAAACATCTGGAGCCAGTCCAGAACCAAAATAAACTTTACCTTGAAATAGTTGTCGTGTCAATATCTAGTTGTCCAAAAACGGTTTGGTTCTAGACTGGCTTCATATGTTTACAGAGAGAAAAGGTGCTGTTTTGACCTCGAAATAGGCGATTTGGCACAACTTTGGCCCTTAAACATCACCTCACCACAACCTAGCCGGACATATTCCCCAGGCCTTAAGAGCAAGCAAATAAAGTTTAATACATATATGATTAGTAAAAGAAGTACTGATCAATTCTTTTTAAAGTGGACTATGTTCAGAGAAAATGAAAATTAATGTAAATTTTATATCTTATGAAACAAAATGTATGTGATACTGCATGATAGAATGGTGATGAAGTAAACCGACTTGTAATTGACATACACACCTTGTGAGGCAACATACATGTTCTCTTCCTTATATCCCTGGAAAATACCAAGCAGAAGATAAAATATGAGTTAATAATATGAGCAGCTGGCAGATTTGGAGAAAGACTTCGGAAATATAACCAAGAATTCAGTTATCGTGCAGAGCAAAATAACATTAGTTTGAATTGCAGATTTCCTCGAATCCATCAGTTTGGTACACAATGAAATCTTGAAACTCATCTCTGCGATTGTAGCATTGTTATTATTTGCAGCAACGAAACAATCGAAGTGGCCAAGTTAACGTTATTGAATTTCGCATTTTACTGAAATGATTTCTTATTAGAGGATCTCGTCAATAATCGGATATAGCAACTGTATTCATTACAATGACATTACGATGTACCGCGTGACAGCAAAAATTCGGCATTGCCATGAGCTTGTAGAACAAAACATTAATAACAGTAGTTTATCTGCTCACATGAATATAACAGGCATTGATGTAATCAGAGTCTGGATCGTCTTCCAATGGCTTCAACACCACCCTGGAATGGTCATCTGAAGTGAAAGACCCCTCCATTTAATAAAAGAACACTGTTATAAATTACCGTTATTTCACAGTAAATGTATCGTAATGTATCGTAAATTAATCGTAAACACATTAATCTGTAAAACTGAACTGAAATATTTCAGTTGACATCAACTGGATTGGGTAAACTGCGCACAAAAGTAACATAAAGTTCATGTTTTCTCTGAAAGGACGTTGACATCTTTGCACACGGAACGCCCATTTTAGGGACCATCCGACATCTGCGTTGTACGATATAACATTCCGAGCATTTTCAGAACACGCAGTGGGAGGGGTCCGTGTAACACTTGACAATTCAGCTTTCCATCTTGCAAAATTGAAGGTAGAAAGATGGAAAGCTCAACATCGCTCCCGTATTCGAGCTTTCCATCTCGCAAAATTGAAAGTAGAAAGATGGAAAGCTCTACATCGCTCCCGTGTTCGAGCTCTCCGTCTCGCAAAATTAAAAGCCTAAAGATGGAAAGCTCTACGTCGCTCCCGTGTTCGAGCGTTCCATCTCCCAAAATTGAAACTAGAAAGATGGAAAGCTCAGCATCGCTCCAGTATTCCAGCTTTCCAAAATGAGTTTATGTCATATAAAATACGAGAGCGATACTTCATTAAAATTGATCTGGTTTCTCCAAACTTACAACATATGCATTTACGACAAATGTATGCGTGTAACCTTGCACAGTTCAATTTTGACCGTCAGTTTTAATTTTTGTTTTTCTTTTTCGGTTTCTCAAAATCAAAAATTGAAATTTGACAATCAATTTTCAATTTTCGTTTTACTTCGCCCAAAAATGAAATTCAAATATTGAAAATTGCCTCGACTTGTCCGTTTTTCGTTTTCTGATTTTAACTTTGACGTATCAATGTTAAGTTCGCACTTGGAAGGGTTATGATGTAACTTCCGGTACGACGAGTAAAATAAAAAACGCAAATCGTGTCGTATGAGAGGTGTGGAGCGTGAGAGGCATGTGACCCACCAGGCCATCTTCGGGAGCCAGTGTATCGATCGATTTGTTAGGGTATCTATATAATGCCTTGGTTAGTTGCCCACGGTAGTTCTGGATAAAAATAGATCAAGGGGTATCCTCTAAATCAAACCAATTAGTGAACAGACTCATCTAGCACATTACGCCAATTCACTGCACGATGACATCGCTGGCATAACAGGCTGAAATCGACATCGAGAGTCAAAGCAAAAACCACCGGCTTGGGATACCGACATGTTAATTCAAAATAACCTCGGGGGATAAAATGTTCGAGATTGAGGCAACGACTCAAGGCAACAACTCAAGAACTCACTCGAATCACCAAAAATGTCCAGGTAAACCATTCACGATTTACCTGGACTTGTGAAGATGCACAAGACCGGTCTGGACAGGTGGTATCCCACTGTTCTCATTGGTTATTGGCATTTGGATTTTCTCATTTCTAAAAATAGATGTTTAGAGCACTATAAAAGCGAACGGCATTCATGAACACAAACACAAACACAAACACAAACACAAAAGTGTGGAAAGAACATCGCAGCAAAGAAAAAATCACTCAGAAAATTCAAAAAAAGCCGCCTCCAGAGTGATCATGAAATATATAAGGAACTGAAAAGAATAGCAGAAAAAAGCGTCAAAGAAGCCAAATCAAGATGCTGGGAAGATTTCTGCAACACTATAGATACGAAAACTAACTCAAAGAAAGTATGGAATAAAATAAAAAGCATTCAAGGGAAAGCAACTAACACAATACCCGTACTAAACAAAACAAAGAGAACTAATCTCGAAAAGGCAGAATATCTTGCTGAATCATTCGCATCAAACAGTAGCGATAGCAACCTGAAACCAGAATTCAGAAAAATCAAACAAGAAACGATCCTGGAAAATGACACAAATGACTATATAGAAAACTACCTTAACGGAGACTTTAATATCAATGAATACAGAAAAGCTTTACACTCTAAAAAAGAAAGTTCACCCGGCGAAGACAAACTAGGGTATACAATCCTAAAGCACCTACCAAACACCACTCAGAAACTAATCCTAAAACTAATTAATGTGAGCTGGAAGACCAAACAACTCCCGAACAAATGGAAATCATCTATTGTTATCCCAATACCAAAACCTGGTAAAGACCCATCAGATAGTAAGTCATATAGGCCGATCTCACTCACGTCAAATTTATGCAAAATTATGGAAACCATGGTCAAAAACAGACTTGAATATCACCTGGAAAGCAACAACTTGTTAAACAAAACACAAAGCGGTTTTCGGAAAAAAGAAGTACTTTAGACCACATAGCCAGACTCCAACACTCAATCAAAAAGGGTAATGCCAAACACCAATATACATTAGGCATTTTCTTGGATATAGAAAAGGCGTTTGACCTTGTATGGCAGGACGGGATTATCACCCAATTAAACAACCTAGGAATTAAGGGCAGGATACAACACTGGATAAAAAAATTTCTTCATGGCCGAAGCTTCAAAGTTCGTATTGGTAACACCATGTCCATGGACCACCAGCTAGATAACGGCACCCCACAGGGCAGCGTCATAAGCCCCACCCTTTTTAACATCCTGATTAATGGCCTGGCCAACGAAATTGACACAAAACATCCTGAAATTGAACAATCACTTTTTGCTGATGATGCTGCCATGTGGAAATCTGCTGGCTCGATAAAAAAATTAACAAGTATAATGCAAAAAGTACTAAATACAGTCAGCGACTGGGCCGATAAATGGGGATTCAAATTTTCAGCTGTCAAAACTACCGGTGTGCTATTCTCAAATAAACAAAACACAGACATCACGCTATCACTAGGAGGCCAGAAAATCGAGTTTAAGAATAGTGTCAAATACCTAGGTATGATCTTCGACCGAAAACTCACTTGGAAAGACCACATCGACCAATTAATTATTCGGTGTAACAAGGACCTGCACCTTATGAGGTGCGTATCGGGTACCAACTGGGGGGCCAATAAACATAGCTTAATCAAATTATATCAAACACTCATCAGATCCGAAATAGACTATGGTTCAATCGCTTACCAATCAGCATGCAAGACCCATCTGAAAAGAATAGACAGCATCCAGTATTCGGCATTAAAAATAGCCACCGGGGCGTTCAAAGGAACTCCATTATGTAGTCTACAAATAGAAACTAATGAAAAACCCTTACATTTAAGACGAAAAGAGCTGTCAATGAAATATGCAGGGAAAACAATAGCCAAGGGCGAAAACCACCCATGCCACAACATTTTTGGCCCAAAAACCGAATACGAATTCCTAAAAAGGAAATGGGGAAAAGACTCCGCGCCATTCGGTTACACGATAGAGCGATTATACCAAGAACACGACATCCCAATCTCTTGTATCTCTGACACTGACAAGGTCAATAGACCACCATGGCAACTAATCACACCACACGTGGACACGAATATACATAGCTACATCACCAAACAGGACAACCCAGAGCATATAAGGGTCACTGCCCTCGAATATATTGACACACATTGGAAAAATCGCTTGAAAATATATACAGACGGCTCCAAAAACACAAGTCACAATACAGGTTCTGCATTCGTTATACCAGAACTTGACATTCACGAAGGTTTCAAACTACCAGACAATATGTCTGTATACACCACTGAATTAGCCGCCATAATCAAGGCTCTCGAATGGGTTCTTCAGAACCGACCTGTTTCCACCGTTATTCTTAGCGATTCCTTAAGCGGACTGGTATCTATAAAGAACTCCAAATCCGACAGCAGACCTGACCTCATACACGAAATAGAAATTTTATGTACACAAATACGAGACAATGACATTGACGCCATTTTAGCTTGGATTCCCGCCCACGTGGACGTTAGGGGAAATGAAGCGGCCGATAGGACAGCCAAAGACAGCCTCACCAAGACAGCACCTGACGTGCATATAGGACTAGGAACCAAAGAACTGAATTCTATCATTAAAACCAGAATAGATAGTAAATGGGAGAATTAGGAATGGAACGAAGAAAACCGAGGTAGATGGCTACATAGTATTCTAGATAAGGGGAAAAGAAGGAGTTTTGGATTCCAACTAGACAGTAAACGTGACGACCGCATCATCACAAGATTAAGACTAGGCAAAACAGGACTAAAATCTCACTTATCTAAGCTAATAAAAAACACATCAACACTATGCGCTTCATGCAACAACGAAGAAGAAACGATAGAACATTTTATACTCAAATGCCCAAAACATGACCTCTATCGCCGAACACTGGAAAACGAACTCAAAAACTTAAATGTCCCTCTGTCGTTGGCTTCTATATTAAATCCGAAACCACCTCTTATAAACAAAGTATACTCCGCCTTACTGGCTTACATCAAATCGACTGACTATCACTCTACCATTTAATACTATATGGTTACACCAAGACACAAAGAAACCTAGGACCAAATTTGAATAAATGTAGCACGCTTAGAGTCAAAACTATTTTACAGGGGCGGAAATAAGGGTCAGTGATCAGAAATGACTGATCAAATTTGGACACTAACCAATCAAAATGCCATAGCAATAACATAGACAAAGTCACTGATCAAATTAAGAGCTCCTAATAACGAGCTCCGACCAAATTGTGTTCCCTTATTTCCAACCTTCGTTAACGAATGTTAACCGTCCGGTTTTCTAGCAGGGGCAGAAGACTGGAGGTTATATCAAACATTCACAATCGGCTTTAACTCTAATAATATTTTTATTTATAATATTTAGTACCTAATTATTTATTGCTATTGATCATGTGTGACTTATATCACGATAGTGCCAGTCGGTGGCAAAAAATAACACCAGAAAACAAGAAACTACAAACTCTTCTATTCTTTGTAATACAGGCACAGCACACTGAAGACCACAGACGAGTAAGACCAGCCAGGAAACAGAACACCGATGACGACAAATATTATGAAACAGCACCAAATGGAGATGAACATGATGATCATCATCGTCGGTCCACAAGAACGCCCAGAATACTCGACCCTAAACCAAAATCCTAAACCAAATCCTAAACCACACCGACACGCTGCCCCATATATGACACCGAAATGACGCCTCAACACAGAATATCATCCTTTGACTTTCACACAATATAGGACGTTGACCTGCCGTCCTGTGCCCCAATACACACTCCAAGAAATTGCTACAGGCACAGATTTCTGGAAGAACCCACCCTGTTCACAAGGGCGTCGTTAGGGAAGTCGATTCGAAAAATCCTGAAGACGCCCATGGTTCTCCCAGTTTTTTCTGGACGGCTTTGTGCGTACAAAGGGGTACCAAGACAAAGGAATCATCCACCCGATTAGACCTACAATGAACTCACATTTACTAGTATAGCTTAACCAAAAAAACCCGAAAGAGACTTATGAACTTGTACATACCGATTCTTATTTACTTCTATTTATATCTCCTGCTAATCTCTCATTGTTATTATTTATTTATTTATTTATATACTTAGCGCTGGAAAAGATATTAAAAGAAAACAAAGAAATGTACCGCGAAATCCAAATAAAACATTGAGTTGATGGGCCGCGAAATCCGAATGGGAAGCGGCCCTTAAACTACAATTTCAATCAAAAAAAGAACACAAACGCTATTTGTTATTGATTACATTTCACAGGCAGGTCACAAAACCCGATCAACCCTTCCTCAAACCTAGATAACTCATATTCAATGTATTAAGTGCGGGTGTCAAACGCTTCAACGCATCGACGCGGGAAGTTCCTTCGGGGGTTATGATTAGGGTCCCACGTATTTATTATACTACCCTGCCCTACTTTAATGAAACCTATATGTGTATCAACCTCGTTATTCTCCATATAATGCTTCAGGGGTATATAATGTTGTGAAACTCCTATATCTTTCCCCCTACTGGTTTTCCATATTATGCTCCAAACCTGTCTATACAACCCGATTTGCACTTCCCGTATTACTCATTGACGCGCCAAAGTTAAAATCAAAAAACGAAAAACAGACAAGTCGAGCCAATTTTCAATATTTGATTTTCATTTTTGGGCGAAGTAAAACGAAAAACGAAAATTGAATGCCAAATTTCAATTTTTGATTTTGAGAAACCGAAAACGAAAAACAAAAATTGAACATTGACGGTCAAATTTCAATTTTTGATTTTGCGAAACCAAAAACAAACGAGAGATCCTGAAGGATCTTGGCGCCCACCATTGTCCGATAATTGTAAGCTAATGACAAGAGGATCTTTTTGTCCACTGTTACTAAGACGATTGAGTTGTAATTTTGTTTACAGAATTTCGAATCTGAGCGAAAAAGATCGAAAAAGGGACACTGGAAAACACCAAGATATGATCTTTCTAAGTTTCAGGAGTTTAAAGATTTCTAGAAACTGAACTTATGTTGGTTGCTATAGTACAAGAGAAATGAGCAAAGTTAGTCTGAAAGTGAATGTACGGAGGATCCTTCGTCTTCGTTTTGTAGTATTTTTATTTTATTTATTTTTTTGCACGTGTCATCATTGGGTACTGGAAGCGAAGAAAAATTTCTTTGACACTTTGGCATACTTAAGATTTTATAATTTGGAACGAATGCTTATTCTGTTTACTGGACTAGTTTGAGATATCTCTTTTAAGATACCATGCTCGAAAATAGTAAGATGGTACAATACTTAATACTGAAGGGATCCGGTCCGCGCAGTAATGTTGAAACTTCGAATTTGAAAGTGTCTGAATCTTGATTATTTCCCTTGGATCGAAAAATGCAGTTGTCGAGTTGTGACATTGTGTCACAAGAGTGACGTCCCTTCATGTGGCTGACCCGCCGGGAGACGAAAGGGTGGGGCAGTTTACTTGCAACTGCATGGACTAAAGAAAACTGATTTAAAATTTGAAGAAATACATTTTAATTCCGAATTATTTTAACTCCTTGATATGGAAGGTGAAGATATGGATATTCTCTATAGTCAATATATAGAATATGCCACACCGTTTGATCCACCGACTCTTGTGATGCAACGTCCCAACTCGGGAATACCGTATTAATTGGATTTTCGAATCGGACCGAAAAAGGTATCTTGCACAACTAGGCCCCATGTGGGACCTGTGTACCAAATTTCAGAAAGATCCACGAAATATTTCCTGAGAATTCAAGATAACAGTGTTTCAAGGGGAAATTCAAGATGGCCACCTGGCAGCCATATTGGATTTTCGAATCGGACCAAAAAAGGTATCTTGCACAACTGGGCCACAAGGGGAATCTGTGTACCAAATTTGAGGAAGATCCATGCAGTACTTCTTGAGAAATCAGGATAATAAAGTTTCATTGTGAATTCCAAGATGGGCGCCTTGTGGCCATATTGGATTTTCGAATCGGACCAAAAAAAAGTATCTTGCACAACTAGGTGACAAGGGGAACCAGTGTACCAAATTTGATAAAGATCCATGCAGTAGTTCCTGAGAAATTGCAATAACAAAGTTTCATGGGGAAATCCAAGATGGCCGCCTGATGGACATATTGGATTTAGGAATCGGACCAGAAAGGTATGTTGCACAACTGGACCACAAGGGCAACCTGTCTACCAAATTTCAGAAAGATCCAGGCAGTACTTCCTGAGAAATCACGATAACAAATTTTCATGTGGAAATCTAATATGGCCGCCTGGTAGCCATATTGGATTTTCAATTTGAACCGAAAAAGGTATCTTGCACAACTAGATCATAAGGTGAACCTGTGTACCAATTTGAGAAAGATCCATGACGTACTTCCTGAGAAATGACGATAACAAAGTTTCTTGGGGAAATCCAAGATGGCTGCCAGGTGGCCATATTGGATTTTCGAATCAGACCAGAAAAGGTATCTTGCACAACTAGACCCCAAGGCGAACCTGTGTACCAAATTTGAGAAAGATCCACGCAGTAGTTCCTGAGAAATCGCGATAACAAAGTTTCATGGGGAAATCCAAGATGGCCGCATTCTGGCCATATTGGATTTTCGATTGGGACCGAAAAAGGTATCTTGCAAAACTGGACCCTAAGGAGAATCTGTGTACCACATTTGAGAAAGATCCATGCAGTACTGAGAAATGGCGATAACTAAGTTTCATGGGGAAATCAGAGATGGCTGCCTGGTGGCCATATTGGATTTTCAAATCGGACGAGAAAGGGTATCTTGCTCAACTAGACCCCATGTGGCACCTGTGTACCAAATTTGAGAAAGATCCATGCAGTAGTTCCTGAGAAAACGCGGTAACAATGTTTCATGGGAAAATCCAAGATGGCTGCCTGGTGGCCATATTGGATTTTCGAATCCGACCAGAAAAGGTTTCTTGCACAACTAGACCCCAAGGGGAACCTGTGTGCCAAATTTGAAAACGATCCATGCAGTAGTTCCTGAGAAATCGCGGTAACAAGGTTTCATGGGGAAATCCAAGATGGCTGCCTGGTGGCCATATTGGATTTGCGAATCGAACCAGAAAAGGTTTCTTGCACAACTAGACCCCAAGGGGAACCTGTGTACCAAATTTGAAATAGATCCATGCAGTAGTTCCTGAGAAATCGCGGTAACAAGGTTTCATGGGGAAATCCAAGATGGCTGCTTGATGGCCATATTGGATTTTCGAATCAGACCAGAAAAGGTTTCTTGCACAACTAGACCCCAAGGGGAACCTGTGTACCAAATTTGAAAAGGATCCATGCAGTAGTTCCTGAGAAATCGCGGTAACAAGAATTGTTTACGGACGGACGACGGACGGACGGACTGACGGACGGACGACGGACCACGGACGAAAAGCGATTTGAACAGCCCACCATCTGATGATGGTGGGCTAAAAAGATCCATGCAGTAGTTCCTGAGAAATCGCGGTAACAAGGTTTCAGGGGGAAATCCAAGATGGCTGCGTGGTGGCCATATCGGATTTTCGAATCGGACCAGAAAAGGTTTCTTGCACAACTAGACCCCAAGGGGATCCTGTGTACCAAATTTGGAAAAGATCCATGCAGTAGTTCCTGAGAAATCGCGGTAACAAGGTTTCATGGGGAAATCCAAGATGGCTGCCTGGTGGCCATATTGGATTTTCGAATCGGACCAGAAAAGGTTTCTTGCACAACTAGATCCCCACAAATTCACAAATGCCTTCGTTCCAAAAGAAAATCAATATTCCAAACTACGATACCATACTTGCGTGTTTCATCAGTGTTAACAGTGAAATTATCCGTTATGTAGTTCAGTGTTATCCGCTAAAACGCTTGGGGTTCTTTATTTTATGTAAATTATGAATGAACAATACAGGAGAACATATCTGCCGACTCACTTGTGTCAAAATGGCTGCCGATCTAAACTGAAACATATACATCCCAATACTCTACATGTAAGTCAGCCAATCAAAGCTGTCGTTGGACGAAACCTCGTTTTGATTAGGAGCACCACCTCTGCTCACTGAGCAGGTCGGGGTAAACTGCTAAGTGGGATATATATCCCAACTGGGATAAAATATCCCACATTGGATATCATTTTTATACTTCCATGATTGCAAGCTGGCATATTTTGCTACCGTAGTTATCGTGTTCGTATAAAGGCATACGACAGTGGTGAGTGATGGGGCATATACTGCAAACAACAACAACAACAACAACAAAAAAATAATGCACGTAATTGTAATAACACAGAGACTCATTTTGGTGAGGAAAAGTCAGCAAAATTATACAATCGGATTGGCAGTTTTGTGAAGTAGATTCTATCCTGTTTTTGTAGTTTAGATGCTGAAATTCGCCATTGACGTTTAGCATGAAAATCGATCAAAATATCCCAATTAGGATAAATTTCCATATCCAAACTTGGATTTAATATCCCGAGTAGGATATATATCCCAGTTAGTCGCAAGTTTACAATCTGTCAATCGCATTGTGTTCACTTTGGTATCTCTTGCTGAGTTTATATTGCTAATGATATATTTTCAGCCTATGTCTAATTTTAAACCAAATTTGAGAAAGATCCATGCAGTAGTTCGATAAATTTCAATATCCAAATTTGGATTTAATATCCCGAGTAGGATATATATCCCAGTTAGTCACAAGTTTACAATCTGTCAATCGCATTGTGTTCACTTTGGTATCTCTTGCTGAGTTTATATTGCTAATGATATATTTTCAGCCTATGTCTAATTTTAAACCAAATTTGAGAAAGATCCATGCAGTAGTTCCTGAGAAATCGCGGAAACAATGTTTCATGGGGAAATCCAAGATGGCTGCCTGGTGGCCATATTGGATTTTCGGATCGGACCAGAAAAGGTTTCTTGCACAACTAGACCCGAAGGGAACCTGTGTGCCAAATTTGAAAAAGATCCATGCAGCAGTTCCTGAGAAATCGCGGTAACAAGGTTTCATGGGGAAATCCAAGATGGCTGCCTGGTGGCCATATTGGATATTCGGATCCGACCAGAAAAGGTTTCTCGCACAACTAGACTCCAAGGGGAACCTGTGTGCCAAATTTGAAAAAGATCCATGCAGTAGTTCCTGAGAAATCGCGGTAACAATTTTTTCATGGGGGAATCCAAGATGGCTGCCTGGTGGCCATATTGGATTTTCGAATCGGACCGGAAAAGGTTTCTTGCACAACTAGACCCCAAGGGGAACCTGGGTACCAAATTTGAAAAAGATCCATGCAGTAGTTCCTGAGAAATCGCGGTAACAAGGTTTCAGGGGGAAATCCAAGATGGCTGCCTGGTGGCCATATTGGATTTTCGAATCGGACCAGAAAAGGTTTCTTGCACAACTAGACCCCAAGGGGATCCTGTGTACCAAATTTGGAAAAGATCCATGCAGTAGTTCCTGAGAAATCGCGGTAACAAGGTTTCATGGGGAAATCCAAGATGGCTGCCTGGTGGCCATATTGGATTTTCGAATCGGACCAGAAAAGATTTCTTGCACAACTAGATCCCAAGGGGAACCTGTGTACCAAATTTGAAAAAGATCCATGCAGTAGTTCCTGAGAAATCGCGGTAACAAGAATTGTTTACGGACGGACTGACGGACGACGGACTGACGGACTGACAGACGACGGACTGACGACGGACCACGGACGAAAAGTGATTTGAACAGCCCACCATCTGGTGATGGTGGGCTAAAAAACGAAAATTGAACTGTGCAAGGTTACACGCACACATTTGTCGTAAATGCAAATGTTGTAAGTGTGGAGAACCCAGATCAATTTTAATAAAGTATCGCTCTCGTATTTCTATATGACATAAACTGATTTTAGAAAGCTGGAATACGGGAGCGATGCTGAGCTTTCCATCTTTCTACTTTCAATTTTGTGAGATGGAAAGCTCGAACACGGGAGCGATGTAGAGCTTTCCATCTTTCAGCTTTCAACTTTGCGAGAAGGAAAGCGCGGACACGGGAGCGATGTACAGCTTTCCATCTTTCTACTTTCAATTTTGCGAGATGGAAAGCTCGATCTTTCTACTTTCAATTTTACAAGATGGAAAGCTGAATTGTCAAGTGTTACACGGACCGGGAGGGACGCCGCGTTGTTAATTTTCGGTCTGTAATACCGTTTGGTTTGGGTTTTAGGCTATCTGACTTGGGAGTTGTGCTCCACTTATAGATCGTATATTCGTGTAATAACTTCGCAGACTCCTTCGTGATTATTTACGAAACTAGTTCTAACGCATTTGTGAACACGAAGGGGTGAAATACTCGAACGAGTAATGGCCAATTCGGCCTCCCAGTGACCTACGTTTCCTCGGAACCGATAATTGTAGACAACGGTGCCACATGATTATACAAGCATAAAAGGATGTTTAAAATACGGTACACGTTATTTACAGTTGACTGCTTGTCAATAAACGACAATTATAAAATACGGTGTAACAGTTTACAGTTTAAAGCCTGTTAAAAATAGGTAATTGTAAAATACGGTGCAACGTAATTTTACAGATGAATGTACTGGCACCTTTTCTGCCAGTACATTTAACTGTGAATTTACGGTGTGATTTGTAACAGTATATGGTTAAGTATTTACAAGACCACACATACATACTATCCGACACATTTATAAACTCAACCAAAATCGAAAAATAAATTTACAACAACGTACATATACATTCATACATCAGGGTAGATTTGAATTCAAATGCGTTATATATTAGCTGAAGTTACTATGAGCAGGGCAATGCCAGAGGTTGGTGAGGAGAGATAAGGTCAACTCACATGCCACAATGTTTTGATAGCGACTCTTTCCGTTGTTTTCGGGTTTCTTTGCTACTTCACAGTTGGCCTGTAAACCGCTAGGGAGATTCTGAAAGGCAGACAAGTGAATGAAGGTTTCCAGCACACATAGTATTCCTACCGACTCTGGTAACAAACTTCTTAACACATGAATGACCAACGTTTCACTCGATATAATAATTCCGCATGTAAATTTATGAGCTTAAAACGGTTTTGTAATAGTGACTTGATGAAGCGAGACAATGTATTCCTCATTTGGCTTAATGTCACACTCAAGGTTGTTTTACTCATATGGTCGTTTACTCATATTTCTGTTTTGTTTTGTTTAGTGAATATATTGCAAGGGAACGATCAAAGTAAATTCGAGGAGTGATTGGATAAATTACAGTTACATTATAGGAGTATGTATCCTGTCCAGTAACTGTTTCAGTTCTAACCTCGTACTCCGCTTTGAATCCGTCTGACGCCCGTTTCCTGCGAACATAAGCTTCGAGTTCATCTGCGGGTATGGCAGTGTTGAGATCGATAGCAAACGAAACGACGTTGTAATACTCCACACCACTTTCTCTCTGCTCCTCGTTGACTGAATCTGTATCACGTTCTGGTTGGCCGACTATGGAGAAAAAGCTCTGCGTTATTATGTTGAGCTATTACAAATCTGTTCTTTTGACAGAAATTTGCCCTATGTTACCTTCTCACACCCTCTGTGGTGAGCCTCGGATACCATCCTAGGCAGATCAATTTGCACATCTTACAGTATGTAATTATACATTTCATATTCCTGGTCAAACTGTGTATGAAATGCTTTATCCTGACAATTTCCTCAGCCCTCAATGGACATGTAGTATTGTCCTTTCTGCTCCGTTTAGGTCACCTCCAGTGACCCCAAAGTTATCGTCATAAAGTTCGACGACCTTTCTTCTAAAACTGGTCTTACTGGCCAGACAAACAGACAAAGCGGGCCCCAGTGGCTGTTTAATGCCCACCGTACCTCCATTATGGGATCGCCTTCTTATACTATCCTAAAAAATCCAATGATGAGAGATAGAATCAGACGTGTATATTACATGTTCCTGGTCACCTGTTGGCGTTGAGTAACCCATAGCTCTCCTGACAAAGTTTTTCACCAAAATCAATTCCAGAACACTGGACGTCAGATGCCCTTTTTGATATTTGTTTGTCACCCAAAATGACCCCAATACTGCCCTAACGAAATTTCGTGACATTTCGACCAAAAATATGGCCGTATGGGCCAGTCAAACGAAAAAACAGTCCTTATAGACGATTGCTAAAGTTATATTGAAATGATGGCAATATATTCCGAACAAGGCATTGACTATGCAACTATAAGGAAAACTTTTGGTTTCTTTTATGGGACAAAAGGACCTAGAATGCTTGGGTCAAAATGGGATTTGACCCAAAATCTTTGGATCCGTCACGTCTACACAAAAAATATCTGGTCAATTTAATCCAATCCTTCGGACACTGTGGGATCCAGACTGACTTCGATACCGAAAAAAGTGTAAACAGTAGAAATGGCAAAACTGGAAAGCTTCAGCGACATTGATAACTGCTTTATGTCGTCACCTCACACTCACGGTGATCCTCCCCTCTCTCTCAAAGTTAGAAGAACCCGCTCATCAGACGGAAATTACCCATATTGATTTGCTAACCTGCATGAAGTTCATTATCTGGCTCATTGGTTTCTTTCTTGGAATTACCCCGTCGTCTTCTGCAATGTGAAGAACAACAAATATCGAATAATGGAAATCCATAAAATACAACTAAATGTCCAGTGCGAAAATAGATGTATCATCGTTCATCAAAGTTATCTCCGTTCTGTGTAAGATTCTCTAGGTATCTAATCCGACTGTCAATAGACAATCGTCAACCATAAGGTATTTCCGTGCTATTCTCCGTTCTAGCTGCCAGTACCATGCACTGTATCTTATGCAAGTTATTATTAAACAACACACAAGGATCAAGAGTAAGCAACGGAGGATATCGACCACTGAACTTTCAGCGATGTAGTGCTGTCGCTCATGACTGCCTGCCATTTTTAACACAAGACACTACAATGTCCTCTCGCACTACACTGTACACTCTCCTACACAAACGATTCCATCAATTCTGTTGATTGGATTTTCCTCAAAGCACGCTTAACATTTACGATCTCAGTCATGGATCGTGCGATCTTTTCAAAACGTGTTTTCTTCATACTCTGTTATTCTCTAGGAATGCCCTTATTGCACTTTAACCTCTATAGCAGTGAGATCTCGAAGCAGTAATCATTCTTTCTATCAAATGTTTCAGACCCTTTCGATCATTTGCTTAGATGTTTACCGTTACTGCCATTCAAGTGTGAAAAAGATCTTGCGATCATGGACTGGGGAGTGTAGATTCGTATGCACTTACACCACGAATACTATGACGATCCCAACTACTGCTAAGGCAACCACAGCGGCGATCACTCCCCCAATAATAGCAGGTGTAATGGGTCCTGAGCTCTGAGGTGAATGTTCTGAAATACGAAAAGAAAATGAAATATTACAAAACTCATTTACATACATGTATGGCAGAATTGAATGAATAATCATTTCATCTTTGCTTTGCTATGAAAAAGCGTTGCTAGCTATATCAATCAACTGACAGAATCCAGTCAAACTCCCTCTTGGTGATAACTCATGTGGCCCAGTTATATTCCCGACAGTCTGGGATTTTTTGCTGACGCCATTTCTCGAACATTGAGTCCATCTCGTAAGGTATATCCACAGTCGTCGAAACAACATGGGAACCATCTCTGAGGGACTCCTTGCTCCATGTTACGTAATAATAATCTTTCTTTACCCTCGGTAGCCAGTTTGGCTATAAGCCAATCTTCCACTGGGTCGAGCACATTCATACACAGAAACAAATCTCACAATCATAAATCTGGTTTTGCGGTGTGGGAGGAAAGCCGGAGTACCCGGAGGGAAACCCACGAGCACGGTCTGGGACCAGAAACCCAATCTCACATAGGACCGAGTCGACGCCATGCGGAATCGAACTCGGGCCGCATTGGTGAGATTACAAGCGTCTAGTCCGTCATTCATAATCCAGCCGTCGTCCATTAGAGAATATCCGCGTCCATAATCCAAAGACCTATTCCATATTCCATATAACAGTATTAGCGCCAAATTCAAAAAGACAATCATAGTATACATAAACATAGGCTTGTTTCCTGCAAGAGAGAGGCGGTCAACAGTTTTCAATGATGCCGGCAAGACATCATGATGTTCCAAAAATATCAAATCCGTATCGCTGATCAGTATTCTTAATCCATAATATTCGTTGTAAAGTCGTCATCTAAAGAATGATGTATCTCAGTCACGCTTTGATTGTGCCTGTTCATACGAGTACCATGAGGATCTTGAAGTACATGGGTTCATACGGCCCCTAGCCCCGGGTTAAGCGGAATTAGACACAATTTACAAAACGTAGCGCCATAGATCTTGCACGCTACGTTCGTATTTTGCTATCAGCATGCGATATGTATCGACAAATTTGAGAAACTTTGAGTGGAGGCGCTTGGTGGAATAGCCCTGTTTTATAAGTTTCTGCAACAATGTTTTGTGACGTTGATTAAAATCGTCACATTTAACACAGGATCTAGCAAATGCTACTAAGCGAGATATGTATACGCCATATGCAGTTCCCACTGGAATATGACTGTCCAGAAAGGGATAATTTACCATGTCGAAACTGTAATCATCTCTTTTGTCATAAAGTCGACGAGAGAGAATGCCCGCTTCATTTTTATAGAGATATAGATCTAAATAAGATGTGCCTGTAGGGCTGTCTGTAGTTTCCTTCAAATCCAGTAAAGGTGGATATATATCCTTCACTGCGTCATTTATATAGCGATTATCCGCAGCGAGAAGATCGTCTATATAGCGTTTGGTGAATGAGAAGGAACGGGCTTTGAAGATTTTTGAACGGGCTCCGAGATGTTAACCACTGGACTAATCGTGCCCCCACGGATTAACGCCTTTCCTTAAAGGCTTTCCATGCTTGTAAATGCGTAATCGTATGAGTCAATAAAGTACCAGTAGTTACAATGTAACTCAATCTGATTAGAAATTAAACATAAATGTTGGTGAGCTATTAGGTCTAAAAGGAAGCCCATCTGGTTTGTGTCCGTTGCCCTCTAAATTGAAATGTGACAAAGGTAACGACTGAGCCGACCAATCGCGTCAAGCTTCAATCCCTGGTCACAATAATCGTTTTTAAATCGTTTTTAAATGTGTAAGGTGTATTAAACTGTGTAAGGAGGATATTTTCGATGTAGGCGGGACTCATTTAGACTCACAGATGAATTTATTATCCTTTTGATGTAGATTTCTCCTGGAAATTATCAAAACAACGTGAGTCTGCTTACAATTACGGCGACAATAAACGGTTCCTCCATGGATGAAGCAGGCAACCTATTGGTGGACATTTATCACATTGGCTTCACTTCAGACCCAAAATAGCGAGCGACAGTCGGGTCTTATTCTAATCAGACTGCAATGTAACTCACCTGGCAGACATAGTGAACCCTTAAAGCCATCAAGACATCCATCTGCGCACGATCCGTTATATCTGTCACACTCGGATGGTCCACGTTTACAATTTATGCTGCACTTGTTCTTACAATCAATGCCCCATTCCCCGTCTGTACATGCTGCAAAATGAACAATTGTGAAAACTATTGTTTTCTCGTCACACACCATTTCAGATATATTTAATTCAGTGAACTGAAATTATGGTTTATGGCATTCCTTGAAACTGTGGATTATGTAGGATCTAACACAGCCTACTAAGTGAGAGATGTATACACAACGCCAAGGTCCAGAAAATTATAATCGTCCCTGAGCAGTGGTAGGGATATACCTTGTTTGCATAAGCTACCATGCCAACCAGGTTCACAGCTTGGACATTGGCCACTCTTGTGATTACAGGTAGAGTTCCCTCCACTACAAGCTCCACACGTCTCATTGCATTCACTGCCATACAGACCATCAGGACATTCTGTAAAAGAGTTTGATATTAAGTTACAATGTCAATCGAATTGTTGCCACCTTTGGCCGCCATATGTTGTCGAAGAAGAGAATTAACTCTAAAGATTACGAGCAACCCTTCATAACTTCGAGCAGCATACCTCAAAATGCTTACTGTATAGGAAAAATTTTACTCCGACAGTACGTCAATTCCCACAGTATCATCTATTATGTTGAGTTGATCAATCGCCCTGTATGGAAACACAGACAATGGATTTCATTAATCCATGCAAAATCCGAGAAATCTCATTGTGAACGGAGCACACAATTCTCTTGATAAAGTGACGATGGTTTCCTTTGTGAATCTAATACCTGCTTGGGAGCTCATTGGGAACATCGCCCGCTGGCCTTTAAGTTGCGTTTCTGTATGAATGATCGATATAAAACGTCATGGCATGGTGGTTCCTGCAAGGATTTGCAGCCGTAAAACAGGATAATTACAACCGTCTAGTCCGTCATTCATAATCCAGCCGTCGTCCACTAGAGAATATCCGCGTCCATAATCCAAAGACCTATTCCATATTCCATATAACATTATTAGCACCAAATTCAAAAAGACAATCATAGTATACATAAACATAGGCTTGTTTCCTGCAAGAGAGACGCGGTCAACAGTTTTCAATGATGCCTGCAAGACATCATGATGTTCCAAAAATATCAAATTCGTATCGCTGATCAGTATTCTTAATCCATAATATTCGTTGTAAAGTCGTCATCTAAAGAATGATGTATCTCAGTCACGCGTTGATTGTGACTGTTCATATGAGTACATGTCCGATGTTCGACAACCACAGCTATCATTCGCATTAGGTTAATCATCGAATTGAGTGTTGATCGGGGGAAGGACGTGATCAGAAATTGCATACATACTAACATCCCAACAAATATCCATCATCAACAACTTGCTAGTAAGATAAACTGCATTTCCTTGCGACTCGCTGTGTTGTAATATATATGCCTGTGTTTTCTTTAGCAGAGTAGGCGCACGGTGGTTTAAATTAGTGGTGTAAGGACGGTTGTCTTGTGATTCATATACATGTATATTATGAAGAGCCGAGTGTTACTTCTGATTTAATCTATTCATTTATGAATACTTGTTATCTAGCAACCTGATCCGTTAAAAATGCCGGAGAAATAAGCTTGGTAAAGCTTGATATTGTAGCGGAAATTTCTTCTATGTCTCTCAACTAGTACTACTATATCTTGTAAACTCAAATGTCTAGGTATGCTGCCACCAGTATCACTCGGGGTGATACAATTTGTACTAGTTCGTATTTACTTATGCGAGACTCGAGCGAGAATAATTCATATATTGATTTTGATTGTATTTGACTCTGTCAGTAGTTCTTCATCTGGTGTTTTCTTCTTTATTCTTTGTATGGAGTTTTCTTCTTTCCAATTTACAACCAAATCTTCTTATAAATCTTCATATATCTTCTTCGGAGATGCCGCTACCAATGGGGTACGTTATTCGTCTTGTCACCGGTTCTGGTAATGTCATATAGTCGTTAGGTCATCTACTAGGCTGATTTATTACTTCATGAATTGTTCAGCTTATTTCGCTGTCAGTGCTTTATCATTGATAGTTTATATGCGAAATAGCTATTATTGCTCTCTGCAACTTTGCAATAGACTATAGCTGAACATGCAATGATCAACGTCAACTATCCATTCTTTTACTTTGGCGTCTATTGCGGTGTGCTAACTTGAATGTTTTTGTGAGGGCAAGGTAGAACTTTTTGTCCGACTCGGAGGCCATTACGAAGCTAGAATGCGCGATTCTGCTACTTATATAGATTTTTGACAAAGTAGGCGGAGTCTAAACTACTACGCGAAATACAGTAATTTGATTGGATGAGAGTCTCGTAGTAAAAGCTGTCAATCTTATTTTTACAAGAATGGTCGCATTCTCGTCTCGCGAGACTCCCTACTGCGAGAAAGAGTCTCACGCGTAAATGGGAGCCATCCCCCCAAAATTTGGGGGGTGAGTAGGCGGCGTATGATTATCTGGCTTGTCACTGACCTGCTGACTCCGCCGAGTTAGAAGCGAATTGCTAAACATAACGTGGGCTATATAATTGGGAAATGACTCTTTCCGTTTCGGAGCATATCAATAGCGAACAAATTATTGTCGGTATGTATACTTGGCCGTGAAAGCGAGTTATCTAATACAGGAAGTAGTTCGCGTGTAGACACGGCTCGCTTTGAGAATGATGTCATGCTGCCTCGCTTTGAGATTGGAGATTCAAAAATGTCACCAGTTTACATGAGAGTCGCTTTGGTCTCCCGCGGGTAGACACGGCTCTCTTTGAGAATGGAATGGTCGAGGAAAATTATTTCGGGCAAATATTTTATACCCCATACCATTTTTCAGTTAATTATTTCCCCCATAATTACTTTAAGTTTACCAATGGAATTGTATACGAAATATCAGAAATAATTCGTATTTTCCGTAATAGCACAAATTATAACTTTAGACGAGGCTAATTTCTATATATAGCTCTCAAACCTCTGCCTAACTGATGTACAAGGGAGAAACAATATGGCCGAAAAGCATCGCTCGACGGATTTTTACTGGCCTAAAATTGACCGTGCCGAGAGAAGAGAGACGTTACGTAAACCATCTCTACCAGCATGGTAAGCCTGAGATGATTAACTATATCGAGCTATATTGTTCAGATGATAACTATGTCCGAATTTACTTTTATGAGCGATAATCTGTAACCTGTCACTGTCGCACATGTCTACGGCAAGTATTGGCGGCAAATTGAGTTGTCGAGAATTTTGATGAAGTTTGAAAATGTGCAGCGCCTAAAATACTTGATATCATATGCTGTTACTTGTACGCAATAAAGATAAATATGTTCTGCAACTACCCTGAGTTCGAGATTTGCATAAAATTACGTGAATTTAATAAACTTACGAATTTACTGCGCTTTGTCGAATACTTGCATATACATCAAAGGTGTAATATGTTGCAGCCGACAAGGAGGCTCTAGACGGTCAAATTTATTGTTACGCTATGTGAGCGGGAGACTCACAGCTGAAAGTACAGAGGGTCTAGAGTATGGTATTTCGAAGATACCAAAAGACTTGAAAAACTATTCTATTGAATTTTCGCCACAATATTTCAAAAAAGATACAAATAGGAAAGGATTAGTAGTTCTAAAATGCCACCGTTATTGAAATTATGAGCAATGTTTTTTGTCAAAATGAATGGTCTTGTGCACATACCGAAAATAACTTTCTCCAGCAGACAAGCAGCAACAACAAAATGCCACTTCTTCATTCCAACAAGTGCAAAATCATAGGCGTCTATTGCACGAGGTCTGTCAGCCGATCCGACTTTCATTTTGCGAGTAAAACAATGACATCGTATGCATATTCTGCAATTTGCCGAACCATGCCTCGATTATCAAGCCAGGATAGGGCAATTACTTTGCAGTATGAGCAAGCTGCTTCACTGAAATATCGGACGTCAAGAGACCAACTGTGATTGTCTGATCCTGGTTTGATAAGCAAGGCATGGTTGGATAAACCTAGAATTTGCACACGTTGGCATTGATCTCCTCGCTCAGTGGAGGTCAGACTGACTGATAGGCTTCCAGCAATAGATACATACAGCTCTGAGACGGACCAGTCTTGCTTTCAATGCACGCTCAAACAGTGATGATCCATGACACAGAAAAAAATCTTGATTTTCACATTTTTCATTGTCTAGTCGCGTGTCTTGAAAATTACCTGAAAATTCATTTTGATGAGAAAACAAAATTAGCGATAACTAATTTACTAAAGAACATTATTGTTGAATTAATACTGCTCAGACTCTCTCAACATATGAAGACTTCACAAACATTAACAATCCGAGTGTAGCTATATCATGTTGAAATTACGGGGATTTGTTTTTACAATATAATGCACTCAAAACCATAAAAAAAATTAAGAACTGATGGTGACATGTTGATTCAATATCAAGTACGAAATGTGATGATGGAACTATTAACATGATCAACTTCGAACGAATGAATATAGCTCTTCCACACAAACTATTTCTTACTTCCAGTGTAAAATATTCGGTAATGTTCAGTTTATCACCTGAAGACTAGATGTATTTTTTGCTGTAGAAAGTCATATTTTGCTTCGATCTGAGATCGTAGATTCAGAATGAACTATCGTTACCGACTGCCCACCTATGAATGGCAGTAGTCTCGGGGAGGGTGGGGAGGCCTGGTGCAATTTTCCCACGCTCGACCGACATACGTTTGAAGGAAAATTAGATACTAGATCTAAACTTTCGGCATATCGGTTATGTAAGACGAAGTGACAGATGGTCAAGTGGTCGGCCAATGTTCCATTTGCTAACATGTCAAATCACATTGAAAAGCGGTATCATCTCTTACCATGCTTACATGAACTATATCCCAAATATCCGTCGAAATACACAATCAGAGTGCGCAAGAACGCCACATTTCTTGGAGGGACGTCTAAATCAGTCTTATATAGTTCTTAAAGAGGTAGTAGCGTGATTTTAATTGTTCGGGTAAACTGAACAGCATGGTCACTTGCAACATTTGCCAACAGATTTTCAAGTTTTGAAGTCTTGTATTTCATATAGGGATCAATATTGTCAGATTCTTCAATTGGGTCTAGTGAACAACATAAAAATAGGAAATGACTGAGATGACGTCGGATAACGTGACCAGATATCCATGACGTCACGTTAGAAGGCGTCACAGTGCGATAAAAGTTCTAAGATCGAGTATGATGTTGCAAAGCATCACGCTCTGAATGCTAGTGCGCGTTCTGTGACGTCATCTCAGGCACTGGGGCCAAGTGCAGGTGCTGTTACGTTTTTCAGAAAATGTCAAAAGTGTGATTTCAATGCGCGTGATATTAAAAAATGAGGTCACAGAAAAACGTTCACCATAGTTGTTCTCAACTACTAAATAACTTTTACCGAAATATGCTTTTTGCTGAAGATTTTTTAAATGACACTATTACCTCTTTAACAATGAAAAATGAAGGCTGAACCTACCTTTTAACATTAGGTTCTGAAGAATGGATAGGCTCGTGCAATCCAAAACTTGATAGTTTGGGGTTGATTTTCACATCTAAAAACCTTCCACGTAAAGTTTACAAAGTTTTACAAATCAAAACGCCAGAAAACTATCGAGAACAATCTCGAGAGCCGAAGCCCCCTGATCCGATATGTGACAGAAAGTGAGTTTCATTAAGTTATCTTTTTATCACTTCACAAAGATCTTCGACGACAAAAATATTCCCTCATAATGATTCACCAGAATACACCAATTTACTAAATTAGATTTGAAATTACAACGCATATAAGGGGAGTGGGAAGAGGTGCCGACCTACTGACAGAGCCACATGACTTCACAGTATAGTCTTCTGGTTAACCTATTCTAAAGCACATACCAAGAACCTAACGATTCGTGATATGTGTTGTATCTCAGGTACGCTTTTATTGTACCTGTTCATGTGGCAACTTGGATGACATGACCACACGGCCCCTAGCAGCGGCATATAAGCGGTATTGGATACAAATCTAGAGAGCTATGATGGAAATGCTCTGAAATCCCAGGAGGGACCCTATAGCAGGAACGTGTACGGTAAGTTCCACTGTAATACCCTTTCTACGTTTTACTTCAGTCTAAACATTCCAGTTCTCAAAAATAGGAAATATGCTTTCAGAATGCGCCGAAACGGACCATGTCCTCAGTTTACCCCTAGCAGGGCTTCTAGCCTTCAGTGCTCGTATTGCCAATACATGGGTCCAATGGGCACTGCACATACATTCCGTCAACATGCACCAGAACACACCATTTTACTAATTTTATATTTTAAAATCCCAGGAGGGACCCTATTATCAGGAAAGTATAAGTTTCACTGACCTGTCTACAGTTTTACTTAAATCTGAAATATATTTTTCAAACCGCCTGAAATATACTATAGATAAATATGCTGACCCGCGCCTTTTATCATGAGGCACCCCTAGCAGGGCTTCGCGCCGTCAGCCCTCAATTTGCCAGCGTCGCTTCAACGATAGGCCTAATCGACGCCCCCCTCCCCCCCCCCACCGTTACGAAAACAACCTACATCCTGGCTATGTGTATTAGTTGTACAGCTTTCGATTATTTACTCTATCGACTGACGAAGTATGACGTCGATATTGTCTTTTTATACTCAATCTTACCATATAAGCAGCGTCCACCTGTAAAGCCCGTGGCACACACTGGAGAGCCTGGTATCGCAGGACACATTCCTGAATCCTTGCTGCATTGGTTTGTTCCATTGACACATTGGCCGCAATATCCCATACAATCTGCACCAAACGTACCCTCATCACATTCTAAAGGACACAAAATCATATAATAGAATGGGCCTCAATGGGACGAAATTATTGAAGAAACCATCCAGGTATCAGAGGCCGCGAGCATACCATTGTGGCCGTGCCACTACGATCTTAGAAGTGGTACCCTGTGGCTGTTGGAGTAGCACAGTAGGGGGTGACTGAGATGGTGTCCTGTTACTGTAGCGAGGTAACAATGCAGGGTAGTGTGTGTTTGTGGAAGGGGGGGGGGATGTAAAGGCGGGGGTGAGAAACGTGTAGCAGAAGGATGTGCTAGTACAGTACAAATCCCAGTATCAAACTTGACAAGCAGTAGCTAGTTTTCGTCTATTAAAGAATTTCCGCGTCCGTAATCGCAAGACATCATTAACAAGACAGTTGGCATCAAAAGAACGAATGTAAACATATTATAGAAATTTATATAATCATCAGCTAGTTTATTGCAACAGAGGGGTGAACAATATTCTTCAATGATGCCTGACATTGTGATGTTCCTGTCTCCTCCATATAACATGAACAGTACCAGCCTGCGGTGAGTTTTACAAGATTGTGATAATACGCCACAAATTTGCGTTTATAGAAATTCGATAGTAGAGTCTCAGTGGTGATGTATTAAATGCTGAGTGGATGGGGAGGTTGAGCGTCTATAGAGAGCTTTAATTATGAGTGTCCATGGTGATACTTGGTAAAGGTTTCTACTAGAATCGGTCCGATAAGAGAGAATGAGGGGGCTTGACAGATGGAAATGGGAAAAGAAGAGTATATGACTGTGTTGACATTGGAGAAAGTATATTGTTTAAATAAGAATGTGGAGATTAGACAGTGTCTATGTGAGACTGATCAGAGGGATCGTGTGTAGGGCGAGTGGGAGAAACGGGTTGCAAGGCGTGTTCGCACGACCAGTGCTCATCGCGGTGCGATGGAGTGCCCAAGTACATCCATCCATCCATCCATCCATCACACTATTGTGCTGATGATACACACTTGTTTCAACGAAACTGTCGGCAAATGCGGAACAAGTTAGTATTCACGAATTACTGGACGGATAGGATAGTTTGCGGTAAACAGTTTCCTTGAGTTTTAATATATAATTTTAATATATATGACCGCACTTGTATTATCGAGTCGTTAGAGCGTCCGCCTTGCAAGCGGGAGGTCATAAGATCGATCCCGAGCTTATAGTCAGACATCATGTAAAATTAAATTAAAATGGAACTTTTTACTTCCTCTCCTGGCGCTCGGCATTAAAAGGATAGATCTAGGTATTGGTTGGCCGATGTAATGATAAATAAATTTAACACTAAATGATAAATTTACATTAATATGAGCGAAGTGGTTTATGCGTTCGGATGCCAGAGTTGTCTCCCCTTTCTCGCCCTCTTAGGCGTATGCAAGTCTGGGGAAAACCACGCTCACACAAGGGTCTGGTAAAATTGTTATTTTAACCAGTTTTAAATCCCTCGCTCACGCTAGGGCCAATCACACTGATTCATCAATTTATCGAGTCCGTAATACCCGCTGATGGGGGTTTTCAGACTTTTCAATAAGTTTAAATTCTGTGTTTATCAAAACGCACATTGTTCTGTGTACAGTCGACTGGCACGCACATTGTTCTGTGTACAGTCGACTGGCATTGTGCTCAGGAATTTCGCTAATGTTACCGGAACCCTAGGGCGTTATGAAGTCGTACGATGTGACAATTATTTGAGGAATAAATGGACCAATTAGTCACAAGAATTCTGCATTTACGTTATATTGTTATGTAACAAATCATATTAATGGAAAATGCAAGCGAGTGAAAAGTTAGACGCTATTTTGTGTAGTGTCTACTTTGTGTAGCATAGATCAGGATCCTATAACAATTTTGAACACAGTTGTTGTCGGTTTTTTACCTTTTCTTTAAAGTGATTATGTTTCTGATACATATATTCCTGATAGATTGAAAAAAAAAAACAACAACAAAAAAACCACAAAAAAACCCAGTAGTATTAAAAGGTCATATAGTGACCCATTGACCTTTTGACCTGTGTATATCATTAACTATCAGATCATGATAGCTATATTTTCGGCACTTCCGGTTACGTAACCGGGAGTGACCTTGGACCCTCTGCGGCCACATCCGCTGCAGTGATGATATCCTAGAGCATTTTCAAAAAAAAAAAAAAAAAAAAAAAAAAAATTGTATTGGTATCTTGCATAAAATTTTAGTTACCAATCAAGGAAGTTGGATGTTATCAAGCGCTTCCTTGAATAACTGAATAGCCTGTAGTACTTTCAGAAATTACAAAGAGAAGTTCGAGATGCCGAAGTCCACCAAGGTGGGAAGAGTTCACAACACCAGGTTGAAGTCATCGGGGTCGACTGGTACCAAGCAGAGGGTGAGGCGAACCAGTTCAAATCCAAGTCCGACATCTCAGATTGTCCATGGTCCAGCCACCCCAGCCAGCAGTGCGCCAGGGCAGACAGTTCCATCCTCCAGTCGGTTTGTGCCTGGTAATATGCCAGTATATGCTGTTGCAAATAATCCTCAACCAGGTATGAATGCATGTACTCTTCTGTGTGCCAGTGGGATTAATGAGACAGGAGCAGCCAGTATGAATCTCCAGAATGTTACTCCTGTTCCTCCTATGCAACAAGAGCAGGTATTAGCTCAGTCCACTAACCCTCCCTTAAACTCCATAAATACTATGTCCAATGTACTGGGGTATCAAGAGTCCTATATTTGGCACTTCGTCGACTAACCCGCCCATAAACTCCATAAATACTACGTCCAATGTACTGGGGCATCAAAATCCTATGTTTAGCACCAATGCCCAATTATACCTTCCTGATGCTCAGTGCAATGTAGATGGGCAGCCACAGTCTATCAATTCACAACCTCAATCTAATTCTCAGTCTAACATACCAGTGTTACAGGGAAATGTGCCATATTATAGACCCCCTTTAACATCACACAGTCTGGCACCGACTCAAGGGTATGCCAACCAAAGTACTCGTAACACAATTTTGTGTGCTGAGCCATCTCCATTGAGGAGCCTATGTGATAGTTTGGGAGCACATATTCCAATAAATCTAAAGGAGAAAATATGGAGGGGAGAGTTCATTGATATGAATCTTATGCTGAAATCCTCAAAAGATTTACTTGAGGGCATAGAATCTGTAGCTACTTTGAATAGCGCAGGTTTGCTGGTGTTCAAGGCAAAACCTGCTGTTGGCAAGCCAATGGCGAATGTGGAGTCTTGGACAAATGCATTCCTCGTTTATACGGATGTTTATCTCGAGAGACATCCTAACCGGGCCAAAGAGATGTTGGCATACATGCATACGGTAAGAACTGCATCCAACAGGTTTGGTGGCTTAGCTTGGCGTTATTATGATGAACAATTCCGCTCGCGTATGGCTAGAAATCCAACACAATCTTGGGCCTCCATTGACGCGGAACTCTGGCTGAATTATATGATTCCCAGAAACACTGGTACTGCAAGCATGGCCAGTTACCGTCCCCAGGGACAAGGGGATGCTGGCAAAAGAATCTGTTGGAAGTACAACAAAGGTGAAACCTGTCATCAGGCCAATTGTCGGTTCAAGCATAAGTGTAGCAAATGCAACGGCAATCACGCAGCATCGTCGTTTAACGATTTTCGTGGCTCCGGAAAGCGAAAAGCTCCACTCAACAAGAGTGGAACTCAGTAACCCTCAAATCAGCAATACATTCAGTCTAGGTAAGACCCCCATAAAATTAGATCGTCTTCAATTTTGGCTCCAGCATTATGACAACAAAGCAGAAGCTGATTTCCTATACAGTGGCTTTTCAAATGGATTCCAATTAACTTATTTTGGTCCTAGATTGCCCAGTGATGCAGAAAATTTACCATCTGTCAGGCAAGCCATGGATGTTGCAAAAGAAAAAATACAGAGAGAAATTCAGCTAGGGCGTATAGCTGGTCAATTCAATGAGAGACCTATTTCAACACTCAGAATTTCTCCTCTTGGTTTGGTTCCAAAAAAAGCAGATGGTCAATTCAGATTAATTCACCACTTGTCATATCCTAGTGGAAATGCTGTCAACGATTACCTTGACCCAGAATTATGCACCGTCGTTTATTCAAAATTTGATGCTGTTTCATGGCCTGATTCATGGCAATCATGGCGATGTTTTGCGAGACATAACTCTCTTGGAGCTTTTCCCCATAGTGGTATCCATTGTATCCTGGGGCCATCTTATGAAAGGAAAAAAAGTTATGTTCAGGTCCGATAATATGTCAGTTGTTGAGATTCTCAACAAAATGTCCTGTAGGAAGGCCAAGACAATGAGTATCGTTCGCACATTAGTGTTGAAATGTTTGCAAATGAATATCTCATTTCGAGCACAGTTCATCCCTGGTTGCCACAATGCAATTGTAGACTCTCTATCCCGTTCACAGATGCAGAGATTTCGGGAGCTCGCACCGCGTGCAGACCTACACCCGACCCCTGTCCCAGCATGGATATGGACAGTCTGTGCATAGAGGCTGATCGGTTACTCACATGTTCCCTGGCTCAAAACACATGGAGAGCCTATGCTGTCGGTTTAAAGTCGTTTGATAACTTCCGTTCGAAATATTGCCTGGTGAATTCATGGCCAGTCCCACCCCAACATGTCATTCTCTATATCTCATATTTAGCCCTGTCTAAATTATCTGCTGCCACAATCTCTACTTATCTGGCGGGTATCAGCATGAAGCATAAGTTACATTCCTGGCCAGACCCCACAGCTAATTTTTTGATAAGAAAAATGCTCGAGGGATGTCGCAGAGATTTTCCGATGAAGGATATTAGGGTCCCCATTACTCTAAACGTTTTGCTTCTCATCTTTCAGGCCTTGCCACATGTATGTTCATCCAGATATGAGATGAATCTTTTTAAGACTGCGTTTTCTTTAGCATTTTTTGGTTTTCTCAGGGTTGGCGAGCTTGTTTCAGAATCTAACAATGTCGAAAATACAAAGGCACTAGCCCTTTCCGATATAGAGATAGCAGAGCACATTGGGGGTCTTCGTCAGCTCAGACTCAAGCTGCGCTTCTCAAAAACAGATCAGAGGGGTCAGTCTTCATTGATTTGTATTGACGAAATAAGCAACACTCTTGTTTGTCCCGTCCATGCTACCCGTCAGTATATAAAGGACCGCCCAACAAGATCTGGGCAATTCCTGATACATTTTGACAGTACACCCTTGACCCGCTATCAGTTCGCAGCACTCTTAAAAAAATCACTGTCGTTCGCAGGGCTGGAAGGTACTCACTATCGTACCCACTCATTTCGTATTGGTGCTGCATCAACTGCATCTTTGGTGGGCCTTCCAGAGGACACCATTATGAAATTGGGAAGATGGAAATCCTCGGCATACAAGCGGTATGTGCGAAATGTTAAATCATGATTTTGTACTTAATGTTGTATGCATATTTGGCCATATTTAATTACAGATCGGCAAATCGAAGTTTGGATGATGGGTTCATCATACATTTATTGGGCAAATAGAAGAGCAGTGATCAGACCAGGTGGGGCTAATCTCGGGCTACAGAGGATAGGGATGCAGATTAGGTGGAATGTAAAGCGGGGCATGAAATGGCATGATCTGGTCCCCGCAGTTGAGAATGAATTGCAGCACCACTGGCCGACCAGATATCTTGCTGATTCATCTGGGCTCTAACGATCTGGTTGATCTGCCTAATAAATCTCTGCGCGAGTCAATGCCCACATATCTCCAGATTGGCATCCCTTTTGCCCGATTGTATAATAGTTTGGTCAGATATGTTACCTCGATTATACTGGCATGGGGCGCATAATATATGCAACATAGAGCAGGCAAGGAGACGGGTAAACAGGCAGGCGGCCCAGATCGTTCTGGAAGTCGGGGGCAGGGTCATACACCACACTGATATCACTCATAGTATAACGGGTTTATATCGTCATGATGGGGTTCATTTATCAGACATAGGGTATGATATTTTTAACAATGCATTTCAGGGAGCGCTGGAGCAGTTTTCTGGGGAGAATGACCTCTTCTCTTTTCCAGCTTAGATAGGCAATAATGGGGCTGGGGATGGCGCTGTATAGACAGCTCCATGTGGACTCATTTATTGCATGGTTTTACATGTAGGTAAGCATGAAGACCAATTAAATCACATAAATAGTTAAATCCACCCTGCTGCACCCCAGGGGGATCGGGTCATCCTGCGTTCCCCAGGAGACAAAATGGCATGTTATACCTGGAAATCCACCCTGTTGCACCCCAGGGGATCATTTTGTGTTACTAGGGCCGGTTGTCAATTATGACATGGGGCCAGGTAGGGCCGGTTGTCAGTTATGACATAGGGCCAGGTAGGACCGGTTGTCATATATGACATGGGGCCAGGTAGGGCCGGTTGTCAGGTATGACATGGGGCCAGGTAGGGCCGGTTGTCAAGTATGACATGGGGACAGGTACCGTACATTATATTTCATTGGCTGCTTAATATAATGGCATTATATGTAGTTTCAGTTAATATAAATGAAACCGGGGCTGCTGGGTTTAGCAGTTATGATGTCTTTGTGTAGCAATAGAAATTTTAGACATGAACGGCTGGGTATTGCCATACAAAATTGTCTAACAATGAAAATTTGTAGTTTCAGTTAATAAAATTGAGACTTCAGTATTCCACTAAAGACACTTGTTGTTAAGTTAATATTTATGTTTTAAGATTTATGTTCTATATGCGCTGAATGTATTCCAGGGCAAAGCTGGAATTTTGGAGCAGGGAAGAACCCCTGAAGTCTCATGGTAATATGACTGGGCGAAGTATCCTATGACATAGTGATTCGGTGAGACAGCTCCATAAAAAGGCGGCATCAGGACCGCTCTGTTGCATGCAAGCACACTGTCGTGATATGACCGAACAATTCTTGAAAGCGACGTTAAATTCTATTCAGTCACTCACTATTTTTAATGTATTCCTTTCTGAGGAGCCTAACTCCCATATGTTTTGCTGGAATTGTTATTGGTACAATAAGTAGCTAGCAGGTCCACCACCGCAGTCTGAAAGCACATGTTGCATTAGCTTTTAAATCATCTCGACGCGACTATATAGTGAGCTTGGAATAAAGGTCGACTTGATGCAGCATTGTATAAAAGCGCAAGAGTGTAGCTGAAAGTTTTGCCGCTTAGATAGTGTGTTCGCAAGCAAATACAACTTTCATTAACATGTTCACCCCTGTCAGACCAAGGTCAGTTCGGAGTGAACTACAGGTCTTCAGACATGTCAGAAGGCAGCAATATGTCTCTATCTCTCTTTGTTATTGAAATAATGACGTTCAAAAGCCTAGACGACTATCACAATTTTGATCACTGTAACATTAGAAAACAGGTTACGGTCATTCCTGAATGAGGCCCACCTAAGAGAGCATTGTAGCAAGATACAGATGGCGAGGGACAAAAATCGAATATAAGCAGACTGTCCTGTTTTATGGGGGTCCACCTCGAGCACCGATTTACGACACGCGTAGGCGAGGCCGACATTTGTATTGTGGCATCAAATATTCCACACCCCACAGGAATGCGGTGTCGGGGTATGAAAATAATTATGTGGATTTTATTTGAATATCGTCACATATAGCACATCATGAATATCCAATGAAGTTGTGCATGTAGTTTCAACAGGTGAGAAAAAACCCGGTTGGACCGTCGTCGAGACTCTCATAATAAATCATATATGGCTACCTGGTAGGTGGTAGTAATTTCCACGCTCGTTCGTCTTTAATCATGAAGTACGATTCCTTTAAACATTTATTGTTATTCGGATTACCAAAATAACGTTTTATATGTTCTTGGTATACTCACTACTACTTACCCTCGAGACATTGTTCTCCTTTATAACTTGGAGCACATCTGGTAGATCCTGATATCACGGGACATAGCCCAGAATACTTGGAACATTGACTAGTTCCATTGACGCAATGACCGCAGTCCTTCATACAATCTTCACCAAATTTACCCTCTTCGCATTCTGGAAAACAAAACACACAATAACAAGGAGGGTCAGCAGTACTCAGCAAAGAGCACAAACTTTACGTTGGTTACCAGAGAAGTAAAGAATTAGAGCCAGCTAAAAAATTATTTTAACATTTGAGGCTCTATGTGTATACTTGTACATTTATTCACGTCAGTAACATGATTGAAATTTAATCCACCCATGTACATTTCCTTGTACAGCTATAGATTCTATAGCTGTACAGGACCATAACTTCTTTAGTCTTTGATTCAGATAGGAGACATAAGTTATTTTATCTCAAAATCAGGGGGGGCCAAAATATTTTTATAATGAAAATTTTACTTGCAACTGTCCTACCACTGATAAATTTTACATTGTCCCTTATGACCCAATGTGTAGTAATACTGTCTACTGTATTCAATACCATCTTAATTGAACTAGCTTTGTGTACAAACGTATGGCATACATAAAGAGTCAACATCAAAAACTTACATGAGCAACTTGTAAAAGGAATGATCTCACATCAATTCATTTCAAGTACGTTTTGTAGATTGTAGCAAATATTTCCTTGGAATGCTGTTTGTCTGGGTTCAGGATTGTATCTATCAGGCTTTGCCCAGGGAAGAGTTGACTGAATTTCAGTGGGAGGGAACGAAAGACATCTCTTCTCGGTTATGAAATGTCTATGCTATCAGTATAACAGTTGTTACACTAACAATAACGGTACAGACTCTGATGTCAAGAGAATGCTTCAACCTGGCAAGCGCAAAGATGAATAGGCTTAAGCTCACTGTACCGAAGACGAAGAGAAATTATAGCACAATACTGTACCAGTTTTACAATATGTTCCTTTGTATCCGGGTGAACAGGTTGGTGATCCTGAACATATTCCGGAAGTCGCCGAACACGCTTCGAGTCCTCCGGAACAGTTGCCACATCGTTCTGTACAATCTGCTCCATATTCACCAAGACTACAATCTGGAGAGACACAATGTAACTGAATATTTACAGCAGCTGCGTTTAGTGCGAACCAAGGGAGATGAAACGTGCAATATAATGTTTGAATAAATAGTTATTGATAGCGCACATATCTGATAATACCGCCATGAATGGGACAAGTCCAGAGGAAACACGAAAGTGTGCACATGAATTGAAAAATAACAAGGCAAATTGGATATATAACATCGTAAACGAATATATAAGACGTCTCTAGATTTTATGATTGATATTTTTATGTCACTTTTTTCAGTATCGCATTGGACAATTGGTATCTTTCGGATTCCTGGTTCACTGGAATAATTAAACCATTATATGAAGGTAAGGGTGACCCAGATAACCCCGAAAACTACAGACCAATCACCACTCTAGGGTGTATGGGAAAATTATTTACTTCCAATTTGAACATTCGCCCATCCTATTTTGCGGAGAAATTGACATTACCTAGTGACTGAAACAGAATTTCGAATAGAGTATTGATATTATTAATTTGCAATCATTTGTTCTCAGAAATTATGAAAACCAATAAAAGAAGGGTGTTCTGTCCCTTTATTGACCTGAGCAAGGCGTTCGATGTTGTATGAAGTCAGTTTAAGGTTTAAAGTGACCAATAACGGAAAAAAGGCGGCAAAGTTTTAAAGTAATGTTGAATAAAGTGTCATCTTAAAAATAATTGGATATAAATGTATAAAGAATTCAAAAGTTAACGTCAATAATATATATCTGGCATATTTTCCTGTGAAACTGATATACGACAGGGCGAAAATGTAGCGCCTCTATTATTTGCCCTTCTATGGATGGATGATAATCCTTGTAAAGGTGTAGAGATAGAAACTGATAACTATGATTTGTATATGTATTATAAGTTATTTGTACTGCTCTATGAGGATGATACGGACATTAAAGCTAACTCTTCTCTAGTATATACTGCCAGTACTGTGTAAAGGGAAATTATGTGGGAAGGCAAATATTGCTATCTTTGGGTACAGAAGAACTAATAAGTAAACGTGAATAAGAGTATTGTGAGTCTTATAAACTTTTGGGAGGTAAACTTGCAAACGATTGTAGCACTTGTATATATTCGTTCTCGTGTTAAACTGGGTGATAAAATAAATATATCCTTAACAATTCGGGACTAAGTATATCTGAGATAGTGATTTTCTTATAGTACAAAGACCAAAATTTACAAACTTTGGAGGGGCGAAATGGAAAGTTCAGAAAAGTGTCGATTTTACAGCAACAATATTTGTATATGCTACAAGTTGACCTTTTTAAAAAAAAAATAGGGTTTAGGACATCAAACCACATCCTTCCTATAGAAAAGGGCAGATGGAACAAAACATCTATGGAAGAAAGAATATGCGAGAAATGTTATATTTCTGTCGGAGATGATATCACTATATATTTGATTATGTGCACTTTCAGCAACTTGTTTGTCTAGAAGTGAGCTTTCTCTAGGTTAAATATTATTCATTCACCAACCACAGTAATAGTGTTAATTAGGACAAGGTGATTAACTGTCATCTGCCTTGCACATGCAATATAGTATGTAGCATCTTAAGCCCGACATGGGTATGAGAAACATGGCACAAATACATGTGTCTGATGAATATGAATTCTTGTTTATTGCTATAATTGGTGTTTGAGTGGAGTTTGTTTTAAATTCACTTATCGTAATGGAATATTGTGATAGGTGCATACATTGACTTACGTCCGATTGAAAGTTCCAGTATTCCCATGGAAAATCTTTGTAATATTTGTGAATGACGACTGTCGAATGTATAATATAAGTACTCATACTCACTGTCTTTACAGAGAACGCCTTTGAAACCAGAGTCACATCGTGGGGATGTTTCAGGACATAATCCGGAAAACTTTGAACATTGAGCTGGTCCATCTGCACAATGACCACAACGTCGCGTACAGTCTTCACCAAAGTATCCTTCGTTACATTCTAGAAAAGAGGGAGCTACATCAACAAACTGACTGAACTTTTCCATGAATTTCCCATAATATTCAGAAAATCCTCACAGGACGTGTGCTCGAGTCTCAGGTATGTAATATCAAGTGACGATATTTTATTATAAATCGTCCACCTAAGGAGGTGACTGACATCTCCCTTTTCAATATAGGTTTTCCTTGAAACATTTAACATGACTGAACATTGTCATATCACCTTCAAGTTATCCTATGGATGACCATTAACAAGAAGACCCATTGTATCGAATTAACACATGAAGAAATGATGGGAAAATGGGAAAAAGTAACGATAGCGATAATTTCAGATGGAATAGAATATAGAATTTTTCTAGAATTTCAGAAAATACGCGAATCACCCTGTTTCATACAAAACAGCTTTCCTTGATTTGTGTTATTCGAATTACGTATTCAACAACAAAGACCGGTCTTCACCAGTATTGTACAGAGTTGAATGGGCCATGCGCTCGCCAGGAACAGATCCTTCATGTAAGGCTGAGTTAATTATCATATGACAGCAATGCAGGTAGCACAAGAGACTCAAACCCTGATGACGTATTAACCGTTTTTTAATCACGTGATGATTTGTGTATTCATCATCTGCATGACAGGAGATCACTTATCCAGAAATTTAAATGTAGCATCCCTATTGCAAGGTGACACTAATCTATCTGCCAACGCATATTACAACCTCAAGGCGTGAAGTCCTATATGCAACCTGATATTCCAATTTAAAGCTTGCTCTAACGGCTGAACCAGTCCAGGGACCTCGCTTTGGCAATTAAATTGGCGTCGTGTTACATGAGGGAGGTGACGTAGTAATTGACTTGTTTCACGACTCCCACCAGTCATTTAATTTTCATGGATGTACATTGCATCATGGGATAGAAGTGGGATAAAACGTCATCAGATTTCAGGCCTGTAGCGTGTAAAGGATAACGCCATCGTCAAAGTGAAGAGAATAAAAATATTATTTTAAATATCATGAAAATAGGACACCCTCAACCAAAATGATATTTCGATATATTATGACAGTGGCATGGTAATATTGGGAACATTGGATTAAATTTTGGTTGGCGGTTTCATATTTTAATTCCCTGTTAAAAATGTACCCAAAAAATATAAAAACAACCAATCGCCCATTTTCAAACGTTTATCGACGCAGTTTTACATCATTTTTAGCTGTGAGAATTTACAGTATAAAACTTTGGTATTTTCTGTGTATGAAACATCTTTCTTGGTTGATTTGGAGAAATAATTTTTCCGCTTCACAAACTTGACAGCCAGTAGGTTATTTTGCATGTAAACCTGACACCTTAAAGTATAGGCTCACCAGGTTAATTTTTCGAATGTAACGAATGTAGCAATATTCATATCAAATTTAGCATAGTTCACCAATGATGTATACATTCAGTACACCAAAGATTGAGATTATTCTTGCGAAATTGAATTTTCCATACTTGGAATGTGTTACGAGCCGTGCCTGAAGTGTTAGTCAGCTGATTCAGAAATTTTTCAGACCAACTAATTGTCCAGGATTTACTGAACATATCTAATCCATTCTTTGACACATTTCAGATAAACTATATTGGATCACATATTCGTGAATCGGGTATTTCCGTTTGTCTAAAGCGATAATATGTCAACGTGTGTGGTGATTGTCCAGACAATCATTTCTCTGGGCAAGCTGATACGCATGTAGTGTGTCTATCGCAATGTTCGAATTTGGTCTTGATCAAATTGCCCATTTAGATATTTTATGATATGATATTTTTATCATATGTTTTACCTTGATCACACATATCTCCTTTGTATCCTGAAGCACATCTGAAGTCGCCATCTTCCTTCGGACAAACACCGGAAGTTTTGTTACATCGACTGTTATTCCAGCAGTGCCCACAAGTGTTGCCACAATCGACTCCCCATTTTCCAGAAACACACTCTGCAAGAGGTGGGAGAAATTGACGTCTGGTGACTAAAAAGCAACCATATGACTCTACAGGAAAGTATTCGTCGACACCTAAGCCTTAGTATCTCAGCCGCGCTTTTATCATTTGCAGATGTTCATGTGGAAACTATGAAGTATCAAGTAAGCACCGGCTTAAGCGGAATTAGATACGCTAGCTCGGGAGCTGTGCTGACAGATCAGCTCAAACAACTCATCTGATGTTAATGGATGAGCATCATGGACGTCTGATGGAGTAAGCGCCTTAACATGGGGTAACCTGGTAAATGCAAGAAACCTAGAAAAACCTGTAATATCCGACGTCGTACGGCTTAACACACACAAACACGGTTCCTGGATATATTGAGTCAAACGGATTATCGTTGAGATCTGTCGAAGCGCTTCTGTCCTTCACTGATAGAGATATATCCTTGTGGGAACGATTAATTGCTTCGTGCGCTTTTGGGAAATAATATGGCCAAAATTTGGACCGCGAACTTTGAAAACTTATTGAAGACCCTACCTGATAGCAATGTCCACGATTCTTCGTACGATGGAGTATACATTTAGACTATAGTTTTCTTCTCAAATTAAAGTTGTTTCGTTTTGTAACTGGAGCGGGGGTGGGGGTTACTTCCCTTCAGTTCAAGGCCGAAGCTTGAATCGACGAAGATTGTTTTGCAAATTTAAGACTATGATGTTTCCATATACCTTCACATTCAATCTGGTTGTCGCTACAACGTAAACACTTGTCAGCAGACCCACACTCCTTGTTACACATTTCACCGTACCATCCATTCGAGCAAACTGTGGAGGAGACATTGAAAAGATGCAGTTCGATCAATCAAGTTCGTATAAAGTATGAAAGGTGCAATGAAAATATATACAAAATATTTTCATATTGATCAAATGAATGTCTCCTGTTTTTGATCAATTTCCCTGAAAGAAGTGGTGTGTCTTTTCCAGGTCTCATTTTTGGGTATATCATCCTGTTGATCGGGATAACACTGAAATCAATAAAATGTTAAAGAAATATTTCAAACCCGTTTGTTGCAGTTTGACTTCATACTGTCATTTCAAATCCCGTAATCAGCCACTGAATGAACGAGTTAATGGCAGGTCTATATTGCTGTAGGGACAGAGCAATTTGAATATGAGAGGTGGGGGAGGAGGCAGACGGGAGTAGCTAGGACAAAGAAGGGGTACCCCATCCCCTCAGGTACGGGGGTTCTCACCCCGGAAACTTGTGGAATTTTAGATTTGATGTTACGTACATTGGCGCTTCTGAGAAGCTTGAACATGTTGAAATGGATAAAAAAAGGAAAATCAGCATTTTTAATCGAAATTTCCAATTCACAGTGAATATATTTCAACTTCTTCACTGAAGCAAGTGAACGGTTCGATACTTGGAACCTCTAAATATGTCAATGTGAGGGGAGGAGGGGGGACGGGGAACATTTGTTTCAATTGAGAGGATTCCCCTGCACATGTATATTAATAGGGGGAAAAGAAAGCAAATGTCTTACCATATATCAGCACCTCACACAGTTGTAAGTAATTGTCTGACGTCAAATATATCTTGACCAGGTCTCCAGGTATTGACTGGGTATCGTTACACGTGCTGGTTACAATAGGGGGCAGATTAACATTAGTCGGAGTCGTATCTTCATAACACTGTCTGTAGTTGAAGTCTGTTGCCGATTCCGATGAGAGTCCAACTGATAATACAAATGTCGTCAGTCTGTGGGCGGCTGGAAAAGTGTCAAAAGAGCAGCTGCAGTAACGACAGATATTGGAAGCTGAATGTAAATACATGCCTCTGATGGGATATTGGGTGAACTGTCTTGTTATTGCTTGATGTAATCTACAGAAGCATTTAAAGTGCAGGGTATCAATCGAAATTCTTTAAAACTTTACTACCATACTTTTCTTGTTACACTTTTAAATACGCGTTCAATTCGATAACACACGTGATTGGTGAGAACTGTTTCGTTTATATATTGACCCGGCAATCAACTGGGTCGGACATAGAAAGAAGCCCGTAAAGAAACTTTTTTCAAAGAAGGCTCATGTTCCCAATGTAAGCGTGTTCTCGATGTAACACTTGACATGGGAATTCATTTAGATCAAAGGATGCTCATCAGTGCTGTTAATTAAACGACGGCAATATCAAGCTATTTCGCCGGTATCGTTAGAAACTGGCTGTCAGATATGTGTGTTAAGAACGTTGTAAACATGCCAAAATTCAACATTTTGAAGGCATCAATATAGGCATATATGCGGCTCTGTCTGAATCCCGACCGACAAAACACCATTATTTAACAATAGGATTGAATACGAAGACTGGGGAAAACTGTTATATTGTACTAATATCAATATTTTTTAAGTATCTAACCCGTTAATTTCGATAAACTATATACTTTGAACATTTAAATTTGATTCGAAATTTTAATTAAAAATACCTGTTCAGTTACCCACATCGTTGTGTTAGTAAATGTGATTTACTTTGAATTTCTTGTGAAAGGAAACTTTCGTGAGAAAATTTTGTTGGACCGCGATCACACATGTGATCGTGCCAATTCAGCTTCAATGCATTTTGCTGAGAAGCAACAGGAACTTGATAATGTGATGTCCAGCACTGTAATATCACTTGTCTTTATTGCACCGTTCAAACGTCCTGTATGTGTTTTGTGTGCTGTCCTCAATGTATTATGAGGTGGATGGAGGGTGTCTGATTCCATGCAGGAACGCAACTTGGCTGCGTGCTACTTAGTTGGTTCGTCGCGATATGACTGAAACAATGTTGAAAGCGACGTTAAATTCTATTCACTCACTCACTCACTCATTCGATTTAGCATATTTTCTAGTTAGCAAAACACCAGCTAATGGACTTACGGACAGTCCATGTCAAGTTTCTTTGTATAAAGCCTTTTATAGCAATAAGAAATTATTCCGCTTCTATCTGATCTGTACTTTCGTACCCCGGTAGCTATAGTTGCCAGATCCGACATACTCCAGGCAGCCGTCTTCCACAATTAGTTTGAGCGTCAGCTAGAAGAGTGTCGTTCACATTTTAACACCAAATTTCAGATAGACATGAGCTGATCATTTGATCGTCTGTACACATTTCTCGACTGTGTTTGGTCTGAGATCGTTTTTACGCCTATAATTCAATTGCCTGGTTCCAGATCATGAAATCATAGATCTCTAGATTTGTATCTAATACCGCTTATGTCGGGGCTAGAGACCGTATGGTCATATCATCCAAGTTGCCACATGAACAGGTACAATAAAAGCGTACCTGAGATACAACATATATCAAGAATCGTTAGATTCTTGGTATGTGCTTTAGAATAGGCTAACCGGAAGACTATACTGTGAAGTCATGTGGCTCTGTCAGTGTGTCGGCACCTCTTCCCACTTCCCTTATATGTGTTGTAATCCATTCGCTCTCTGCTTGTGATGGTTAGCTTCGATATTTAGTTCATTTGATGTAATCCAGTGGTATAATCAAATTGTTTTGGATCAACCATACTATAGATTGTTACTAATTCATACTGAATCTGCCCTTTAATCTCACCACCACCCAGCTAATGCTTCTATTCCACAGCACGAGACACCTAATTCAACGTGTAAGTTCGAATTGTATAAATGCTTCCGCAATGTGTGCGCTGTATTTATGTTTACTCACCGTATGGATAGGAGTTGTAGATGGCGAATCTTGAGATGTTGTACACTTGACCCAATGTGACATTCCATTGTGCGAACTGATCGGCAAACGTACATGGTGTACCTGTGAGATCGTGTCCCGTCACACCATCTACAGCATTGCCCGCGAGGAGATTACATCGTCCATCGTCCTCACAACGATTGGACGTCTGTCGAGCTGGTTGATCAAGAGCAACATTTTCTGAAATTACACATGCATGCAATATGATGCAATTGCAGAGACGATTGACACAATTATTTCACGAGGAAATCTACACCATTCGCGGCGATAGTAGGTCCATGTTCAGTTATTGCGAAACAAGAGAGAGATAAAGTTTAACGTCGCGAAACAAATGTACACATGAAGAATGCTGGTCAATAAGAAGGAGTGACGCTAGGAACATGCTGAGCTCTTCCCTACATCATTACAAACTGTTGCGACTTCTGTGAAGCAAGAAATTATGGTGTGTTCATCCATTGTGCGCATCTCCATAGAACAACTGTGCTGACCCGCACATAATTTCTAGCTGTGGCCTTGTCCAGAACCACGCTTCTTCTTACATAACGGTATCAGCTTTCGAAATCAAAACGTTTATTCTTCATATATTCAGTCAATATATACATACAGTGTGTTTCAACTCGCCCTGAATGGCTGCTGTCCAATGGGGACATTCTACGTCGCAGTCATACAATTTTGAAAATAAACATTTGACATTAGATAAACAACTACACGTTGACATCAAAGGCAATACTGAAGCAGATAGATTGGCTAAGGCAGCTCTAGATGAAGAAGTTGATCCTGTTGAAATCCCATACAGCGATTTCAGACCATCTATCTGCGCTTATGTAAGAAAGCTGTTTCAATCTTTATGGGATACTATGGGTAATAACAAACTTTACGAGTTCAAAAAAAAAGCGGTTGGTTATACTCATCTGAACAGTCATAAACGTTTCGACCAGGCCATGATTAGACGATGTAGGATCGGCCATACACGATTAACACACGAATATTTGCTAAAACAGGAGCCGGTCCCAAGGTGTATTCCATGCCATGAAGATCTCACTGTGAAACATATTCTCATAGACTGCATAGATTTTAAGATTGTAACTGCTACTTTTTATCGAGCAGCTACGCTGGAAGATCTTTTTAGCAGAGTAAATGAAGATTGTATTTTAGATTATCTGAGAGAGATTGATTTGTTGTACAAATTTTAATGTTTATACCTGTTTTAACACATTAGTTTACCGAGTTGTTGAATTGAATACTTAGAATTTTGTTTGATCGTCGCTTTTTTAGCAGAAATATTACTGAATGCGACGTTAAACCTTAATTCTCTCTCTCTATATATATCTCTCTCTCTCTCTCTCCTAAACAACTACATGTAATACAGATGCATCCACTTTAGATATCCGAATGCGATATCTGGAAATTAGTTCGATTGATCGATAGGGGTCAAATTGTTCGACGTATCGACTCATGGATACCGAGAGGGTCAACGATACTGTTAGTATTCGACGTTTGACCGATATTCATATCATAGCGGAGAGATATCCTCTATCGCCGCGAAATCATTTCCAAATAAGAACTGCTTCCTGGTATGTCCTGTCAACGCGCAAATGCAATTTGCCGCGAAATCATTTCCAAATAAGAACTGCTTCCTGGTATGTCCTGTCAAGTTGACGTGACACCTATGATTGCTACCGGCTCTTGCAGATGGACCTGCTTGTTCATATGATTCCTTTAGTCATATCTAAAATGTAAGGATATTCCTGGTATACTCACGTCTTTGACAGGTAGGACCGTCCCAGCCCCGGTCACATGACCCACCACAACCAGACTGGGGATCACAGGTTACGGAGGAATTACAGTGACACTCATACTGTCCGTATCTATAGGTTTGTCCTACAATTGTCGAAACGGAGTAATGTGATACGTGCATGCATTGTCTCACGTGGAATTTCAATTGCTGAAAATCTTTGTGAATGATTGTTGGCGAATGTATAAGATAAGTACTCGTACTCACTATCTTTACAGAGAAGGCCTGTGAAACCAGGGGCACATCTTGGTGAACTGTCAGGACATATTCCAAAATACTTTGAACATCGATCTGGTCCATCGACACAATGACCACAACTATGCGTACAGTCCTCACCAAAGTGTCCGGCGTCACATTCTAGAAAAGACGAAACTATATCAACAAACTGACTGAAGTTTTCCATGATTTTCCTATGGTATTCACAGGAATGTAATATCAAGTAACGATATGATATTATAAGTCATTCACTTAAGGTGGAGTCTGACATCTCTCTTTTCAACATAGATTTATTGAACCATATAAACGTTACTCAACGTGACATACCACTGTCACACACAGCAGAAAAATTAAATAAAGTTGGGGGTGGCTATATCACCTTGTCCTACGGATCAACAAGAAAACCCATTGTATCGGATTAACACAGAAATGGATAAAAATAACCATAACGAGAATTTTGGATGGAAATGAACGTAGAAATTGTAATGTGTTTAATTCGTACTGTATATGAAGCAATATCAGTAAATTGCGATGGTGGATGAATGTTCATGAAGATACCATATCAACTTGGTGATATGTAGAATTTTAATGTTCTAAGCAAGAATTTGAAAGGAATATTCAACCAATCGGCTGGCAGTTACAAATATCTATATCTCCCAAACAGCGGTCATCAAAATATAACTACTAACGAACAACATCAAACAAACCAGCACAGAAAATTCAGTTTGGCCGTCAAGGAGCGCTCTAAAAAGGCGTTGTGATTGGTCGATTCATTTTGCATTGTTTTAGTTGTTGATAGCGTATATATTGAAACTCAATACATCAAAGTTTACGTGGCTGAATTATTGAGATATTCTGACATTTTAAAAATAAAATATTGAAATGTTCTTCAACTGTCCATTTGAAAAGGCTAGAGAGGATAGAGTCCATATTTCTGTTTTCATGAACTGGTTGTTTTGAAAATTGGCAAAATCGACCAACATACAAATAATTTTTCATAAAAAACCCCCAGCAAATTAGCAGTTATAAATAAACAAAAAATCAGCAAATTAGCAGTTATAAATAAACAAAAAGTCAGCAAATTAGCAGTTATAAATATATATTCAGATATTACTTTTTTAACGATTGCTGTCCGGTGAGTGCAACAGCACACACATCCCAATGGTGTTGGTCCTTATATCAGTCTAATGCATATGTAGAAAGAAACCCCAAGTGAACAATACAGTGAACCTACTTGTGAAGGTGCTATTACAGTGAACCTACTTGTGAAGGTCCTATTACAGTGAACCTACTTGCAAAGGTGATATTATGTGACCACAGCAAATGGAAACTGGGAAAATATCAATGTTAGTTTTCATGAATGAATGACAAGAATACAATACTGTATTCAGCGTGGTTAATAGAAATTGCAATTAAGGCCTATTGCGTTTTCAATGTGAATAAATGAGCAACAATTTCAGTTAGTTATTTTTCTTTGTCAAGCGGTATGGTGAACATCCAGTGAGAGGGTCAACAATCCTGTAAACTACTGAACGAGCAGTGATGCAAAGACTTGCTATAAAGTTTGTGTTCAATTCCAAACAATGGATCTATAAACTATACTGCGTTTTCCTGTAGAAATCTTTTGATAACATATGGTTTGCGATGAAAAATGGATATCCCTTATTCATTTCAATTGCAGGGACACAAGAACAGAGGATTTAATTGTTTATACATGTACATAAATCTCGTAAGTTTAAATAACCGATCGAGATGTCTAGTATTGACAGAACGGGTATAAACATGCGTGGTACTTACACGTAGTAATAAACAACTTCAGACACCACAGTGGCCTAACTAATACACCAGTCTGTTGACAAAGCTAAGTTGACAAATATGTATGTGAGATAATATAGACCGTGTAGCAAAAGCTATAATGCGAGTTAACAACAGTCCATACATCTCACCCCCAGTTTCTGTCCCATAGAAACCCAATGCTTTAAGACGGATCAGGGCATTTCTCATGTTCACCAATTTAAACATACATTTGCATGTATAAGACTATAGGAATAAGATATCAACAAATAAAAGTGTGGTAGATATGAATAAGCCTGGTATACATGCACATGTCTCTTTTTTAGGATTTAATTAGCCAAAAAATCTTTACATAATAGCGATCATGTTAGATCACAAAAGAAGAAACTTGAACTTCTAATATATTCATGTCTGATCACTTTATTTAAAGCTTTTCACTCTTAAAATCAACCACTTTCCAAGAGAACGGTATTACTGTTCATCATAACAGCAGAAATGCATTTTCAATCCAATGTCTATCCTTTTTGATCACTGTAACCAAATTTCAAGAAGATCAAACAAGCCATGACACTATTAACATATAAGAAAGCTTTAACTTGATAAAATATTACATTTGGCATGTAAGGGTGATTAAATGCAACAAAAATATAGTCAGGCAAATAACCTAGACCTAGACAGTGAGGAAACGAGTTTTGAACAAACAAAATCAGTCACGCAGGAATTCGCCTTTTTAAATGACGATGACACTGCAGCAGATTGTTCACTAAAATGACAATATTGGATTGCAATGCAAGTACAATGCAGCCTGGAAAATATTTTATTCGTATTCAGCAACCCTATTTACCCCCAAGATACAACTTTTAACTGCGAGATCACCAAATTTCCAATTGAAAATAAATTATGCGATAGACGTTTCCTAAAATGATCCCTAAAATAGTAATACCAGTTTCAAGAAAATCTGTTCAATCTGTTGTCTATCCTCATTCAAATTGCAAGAAAATCCATCAAGCCATTCGAAAGAAATATGTCAGAAAGTTTACGTAGATAAGATAATAAGATAATTTATTGCGTGAAGTTTGTGCCAACATTTGGCTATGATAGTACAAATTAGAACAGTGTACATAAGCATGTATTATGTAAAAATTCAGCATACATGTACATTTTATTAGAATACACATGGAGCTATAAATCGGAAGGAGACACAGATTGGGGTGATGAAAGTGTTCAATGTACGATGCCGACACAGCAGGGTATAGCGGATTACCTGAGGGATTATAGCTGGCTCGGCCATGTCCGCCGTTGATTCGGTAGCAGTCGATTTCACGCGCATGCGTGCCATGGACTTGCTGTCGACCTATTAAGCGTTGTGTATTCGAAGTGGCTATTGCCAATTAACCTCCCGTTGCGTTGATCACCATCAGGCGTGGTTTGTGTAAAAAATTTTTTTTAAAGTTTTGAAGAGACATAGATCACTTGAATTACTTATTATATTTTATCAACATGAGAAGTTCCATGAGTAGAAAACCAGATTTTGTAACGGAGCGTACACGTGCCCGGTTAATGATTTTTGCAAGAAGTACTTGTCCGTAAGAATGTCTTTTATTTGATGACTGATTCTCAGCTTACAAATGCAAATGAAGTTGTATAGCATGGGATATAATGCAATATAAAAACAAAACCTTATAATAATCTCTTTGTCAAGTATACCAAGAAGATTGTGTGCAATAATCATGATAACTGAAACAAATTATATTCTAAAGCCTACCGATATCAGATAAGTAATTCATATTCCAAGACTTGTATATCTGTAAGATGGATTGAATTTTGATTAATATTGTAGTTTAAGGGCCCCTTCCCATACGGGTTTCGCAGCCCATCAACTCAATGTTTTATTTTAATTTCACGGTAATTTCTTAGTTCATTCAAGATGTTTACAAGCGCTATATTTTAAAATAAATAAATAATAAATAAATAACAAGGAGAGAGCGGAGGGAGATATAAATAGAAGAGAAGCAGAAGCGACTATGTACAATTTCGTTCGTCAGTTTATCGGTCAGGTTATACTGGTGAATAGGTGTTCATTATACATTGTAATTGTAATCGCGTGGAGGATTCCTTTGTCTTTGTACCCCTTCGCATGGGGTACAATTCCACAACATGAAAACAAGAACCTTATAATAATCTGTTTGCGAATTATACCGGGAAGATATGTGCAATAATTATGATAAATGGAAGCTTATACAAGATTGGACAAGCAACTTATGGGGTCACGTCATGGGGTTTGAACTTCCATGCTGATCATGTTCAAATTGATCTTTAGAGATCAAAGAATCATCAAAGGGCGGAGAATCCATGGAACAATCCAGACACGTCACTCGTACCCTTGACACCTCTCACTTAGTATCTTGAGTAGATTGCTTTCAAAATTCCGTCGCCAAGTTATGAGACGTACGAAAGAAATTCTCCACTTTTATAACGAATATTTTTGGTATAACATCTCATACGCCTTCCATTGATTGATCATCCCATTTTCAGCGCTCAGAGTGAACGGACGTGTTTTTGTGTTCTGCCAAACCAGCCCAGCTTTCCCAGCCTTTGTGTTCCTCTGCGGTCTTTGTTCCGAGGGCGTTACAGGATTACCTAAACTACAACAACAAACAGCGGGAGAAACCAGCCAGCCAGAGCTAAGTTTTGAATTGAATTTTTGCACCTAGACTAATATTTCCTATCACTAAAGTAACTCCTTACCAAATAACAACTAGTCCTGATCTAAACAAAACCAAATCAAACAATGGAAGCCTCCCAATCCACCGTAAAAACACCTAAAAGGAAGCTCTCAGAAATCAACACTGAAAAATCCCCACCCACCAAAAAACAACGAGCCCTACCCGAAAGGCCTAGTCTTTTAAATTTTGTGGCGATCATACACAGCCTTACTGAGATCAAAGCCACGAGCTTGCCCAAAGCCAAAGTTGCAAAAGACATCCAACAACAAGCCGGAGACGTAAAAACAGTCTATGAATTACCCGGAGGAGACCTCAAAATTCACTGCCATTCTAAAACACAGTATGAAAAACTACTTCGGTTAGACCTCCTAGCTGGCAAACCCGTCTCAGTAAAACAGTATCAACAAAAAAGAGAGCAATGCGAAGGCGTAATTTATGGAATTGATCTAAGTGTTAGGCTAGACGATAGCAATTGCAAAACACGGAGACAATCTCAAAATCGTAGTAAATGAAATAAGCCCTGACATCATATGTATACAAGAATCATTTCTTAAGCCAGGAAAAAATAAATTTGCAATAAAGGGATATACGCCATATAGACAAGACAGACTAAACGACCCAAAGGGAGGCAACCTCACACTAGTTAAGGAAGAACTCATACAGCTAGAATTAGACAAGAGCCCAGAAAGTGAAGATCTCGAATGGCAAGCTATACGGGTGTTCCAAAATAATAAACCTATAAATATAGTGAACCTGTACTCCCCTGGCACTATAAAAACAATATCACAAAAAGAACTTAACAAAATCACCCAAAAATATGACTCGCCAATTATAATCTGCGGAGATTATAATAGCCATAATCCAATCTGGGATGAAACCTGCACCACGTCAGATGATAGGGGTAAATCAGTAGAAAAATGGTTAGATGATAATAATTTAAACCTCGTATTCCTGAACTCAGGAGAAGGGACGAGAATAGATATGCGAACCGGTAAACTCACTGCAATTGACCTAACAATAGTCTCTCCCGAACGAGCAGTTAAATCAGAATGGGAAGTTTTACCAGATACACTAGACAGCGACCACTTTCCAATCCTAACTAAATTTAGCATGAAACCAGATTTTGAAAAGACAGACCCTCTCCCACGCTTCCAATACTCCAAGGCAGACTGGAAAAGCTTCCAAAACGATTGTCAAAGACTAATTCATGACGATATACTTAGTGATGGCATAGAGACTTTCAATGAAAATATAACCAGCAAACTTCTAAACATAGCACAAAGACATATTCCAGTTCCGAATAAGCGGCCCAGTGCCTTGATGGGACCAAGAGTGTGGAAAGAACATCGCGGCAAAGAAAAAAGCGCTCAGACAATTTAAAAAAAGTCGGCTCCAGAGTGATCTTGAAAGATATAAGGAACTGAAAAGAATAGCAGAAAAAAGTGTCAAAGAAGCCAAATCAAGATGCTGGGAAGATTTTTGCAACACTATAGATACGAAAACTAACTCAAAGAAAGTTTGGAATAAAATAAAAAGCATTCAAGGGAAAGCAACTAACACAATACCTGTACTAAACAAAACAAAGAGAACTAATCTCGAAAAGGCAGAATATCTTGCTGAATCATTCGCATCAAACAGTAGCGATAGCAACCTGAAACCAGAATTCAGAAAAATCAAACAAGAAACAATCCTGGAAAATGAAACAAATGATTATGTAGAAAACTACCTTAACGGAGACTTTAATATCAATGAATACAGAAAAGCTTTACACTCTAAAATAGAAAGTTCACCCGGCGAAGACAAACTAGGGTATACAATCCTAAAGCACCTACCAAACAACACTCAGGAACTAATTCTAAAACTAATTAATGTTAGCTGGAAGACCAAACAACTCCCGAACAAATGGAAATCATCTATTGTTATCCCAATACCAAAACCTGGTAAAGACCCATCAGACAGTAAGTCATATAGGCCGATCTCACTCACGTCAAATTTATGCAAAATTATGGAAACCATGGTCAAAAATAGACTTGAATATCACCTGGAAAGCAACAACCTGTTAAACAAAACACAAAGCGGTTTTCGGAAAAAAAGAAGTACTTTAGACCACATAGCCAGACTCCAACACTCTATCAAAAAGGCTAATGCCAAACACCAATATACATTAGGCATTTTCTTGGATATAGAAAAGGCATTTGACCTTGTATGGCAGGACGGGATTATCACCCAATTAAACAACCTAGGAGTTAAGGGCAGGATACAACACTGGATAAAAAAAATTCTTCATGACCGAAACTTCAAAGTTCGTATTGGACCAATACCATGGATCACCAGCTAGATAACGGCACCCCACAGGGCAGCGTCATAAGCCCCACCCTTTTTAACATCCTGATTAATGGCCTGGCCAACGAAATTGACACAAAACATCCTGAAATTGAACAATCACTTTTTGCTGACGATGCTGCCATGTGGAAATCTGCTGGCTCGATAAAAAAATTAACAAGTATAATGCAAAAGGTACTAATTACAGTTAGCGACTGGGCCGATAAATGGGGATTCAAATTTTCAGCTGTCAAAACTACCGGTGTGCTATTCTCAAATAAACAAAACACAGACATCACGCTATCACTAGGAGGCCAGAAAATCGAGTTTAAGAATAGTGTCAAATACCTAGGTATGATCTTCGACCGAAAACTCACTTGGAAAGACCACATCGACCAATTAATTATTCGGTGTAACAAAGACCTGAACCTTATGAGGTGCGTATCGGGTACCAACTTGGGGGCCAATAAACATAGCTTAATCAAATTATATCAAACACTCATCAGATCCAAAATAGACTATGGTTCAATTGCCTATCAATCAGCATGCACGACCCAGTTGAAAAGAATAGACAGCATTCAGTATTCGGCCTTAAAAATAGCCACCGGAACGCCTTTATGTAGTCTACAAATAGAAACTAATGAAAAACCCTTACATTTAAGACGAGAAGAGCTGTCAATGAAATATGCAGGGAAAACAATAGCCAAGGGCGAAAACCACCCATGCCACAAAAATTTTGGCCCAAAAACCGAATACGAATACCTAAAAACGAAATGGGAAAAAGACTCCGCACCACTCGGTTACACGATAGAACGATTATTCCAAGAACACGACATTCCTATCTCTTGTATCTCTGACACTGACAAGGTCAATAGACCACCATGGCAACTAATCACACCACACGTGGCCACGAATATACATAGCTACATCACCAAACAGGACAACCCAGAGCATATAAGGGTCACTGCCCTCGAATATATTGACACACATTGGAAAAATCGCTTGAAAATATATACAGACGGCTCCAAAAACACAAGTCACAATACAGGTTCTGCATTCGTTATACCGGAACTTGACATTCAAGAAGGTTTCAAACTACCAGACAATATGTCTGTATACACCACTGAATTAGTCGCCATAATCAAGGCCCTCGAATGGGTTCTTCAGAACCGACCGGTTTCCACCGTTATTCTTAGCGATTCCTTAAGCGGACTGGTATCTATAGAGAACTCCAAATCCGACAGCAGACCTGACCTCATACACGAAATAGAAATTTTATGTGCACAAATACGAGACAATGACATTGACGCCATTTTAGCTTGGATTCCCGCCCACGTGGACGTTAGGGGAAACGAAGCCGCCGATAGGACAGCCAAAGACAGCCTCACCAAAACTGCACCTGACGTGCATATAGGACTAGGAACCAAAGAACTGAATTCTATCATTAAAACCAGAATAGATAGTAAATGGGAGAAGGAATGGAACGAAGAAAACCGAGGTAGATGGCTACATAGTATTCTAGATAAGGGGGAAAGAAGGAGTTGTGGATTCCAGCTAGACAGTAAACGTGACGATCGCATCATCACAAGATTAAGACTAGGCAAAACAGGACTAAAATCACACCTCTCTAAGCTAATAAAAAACACATCACCACTATGCACCTCATGCAACAACGAAGAAGAAACGATAGAACATTTTATACTCAAATGCCCAAAACATGACCTCTATCGCCGCACACTGGAAAACGAACTCAAAACTTAAATGTCCCTCTGTCGTTGGCTTCTATATTAAATCCTAAACCACCTCTTATAAACAAAGTATACTCCACCTTACTAGCTTACATCAAATCGACTGACTATCACTCTACCATTTAATACTATATGGTTACACCAAGAAACCTAGGACCAAATTTAAATAAATGTAGCACGCTTAGAGTCAAAACTATTTTACAGGGGCGGAAATAAGGGTCAGTGATCAGAAATGACTGATCAAATTTGGACACTAACCAATCAAAATGCCATAGCAATAACATAGACAAATTCACTGATCAAATTAAAAGCTCCTAATAATGAGCTCCGACCAAATTGTGTTCCCTTATTTCCAACCCTCGTTAACAAATGTTAACCGTCCGGTTTTCTAGCAGGGGCAGAAGACTGGAGGTTATATCAAACATTCACAATCGGCTTTAATTATAATAATATTTTTATTTATAATATTTAGTACCTAATTAATTATTGCTATTGATCATGTGTGACTTAGATCACGATAGTGCCAGTCGGTGGCAAAAAATAACACCAGAAAACAAGAAACTACAAACTCATCTATTCTTTGTAATACAGGCACAGCACATCGAAGACCACAGACGAGGAAGACCAGCCATGAAACAGAACACCGATGACGACAAATATTATAAAACAGCACCAAATGGAGATGAACATGATGAAGATCATCATCGTCGGCCCACAAGAACGTCCAGAATACTCGACCCTGTACCACGCCAGACACGCTAACCCACCGAACTGAGCAACCAGAATACCAAATCCTAAGTATATTTAATAGTATAACTTAACCAAAAACCAGAAAGAGACTTACGAACTTGTACATAGCGATTCTTATTTACTTCTATTTATATCTCCTACTAATCTCTCATTGTTATTTATTATTTATTTATTTATTTATTCATTTATTTATTTATATACTTAGCGCTGGAAAAGATATTTAAAAAAAAACAAAGAAATGTACCGCGAAATTCAAATAAAACATTGAGTTGATGGGCCGCGAAATCCGAATGGGAAGCGGCCCTTAAACTACAATTTCAATCAATATAACATCTCACTCGGGCAGATTCTCAAGCGATGTGTTAATTAACATTTCCTGTTTCCAAAGAATTAAGGAAACTATGTTATTGATACCGTGCTGGGTATTCATTAATATTTATCCATTAAACTGATGTTAAATATCGATAATCTGGCTTTAAATATAAAAAAAAGTGTTCTTTTCCCATTGTGAGGAACACCGCATGTATATATTTTTCGTGGTATTTACAATAATTTGTCCTGGCTTGAGTAATATCTTTTTCTTGATTATAAATACCTGCAATCGCAATCTTCTAACGGCAAAACAATAACATTCAATGGGCCTGTTATAATCTCAAAAGCGACCGTTAAACGATCGCACTGCCAATTGTGTATTCGCGGATTACTCACCGAGCAATCGGCTCCCATGGGGGTATACACAAACGGACGCCGGGTCATTACTTAATAGCTTTTTTGAAGCATCAAATACAGAGAAAACGCCAAAGTAATGCTTACTAAATCCCATTTTATTCAAATTGAGGTAAGGCCTCCCGGAAATGCTAAACACGAGGATATAGATCTGTTTACGATCTTTAACATAAGCATAACTTTTTCCGATTTGAAATGCGGAAAGTGGGTTATTTTGTCATTAAAACTGTGCAATTTTCATAGTTTGGCACAAGTCACCATGTATTTCAAATGGAGAAATATGTATATTTTCAATCGCTAATTTTGCACGAACGGGATAAGCCTCCCGTAAGAACCATAGATTTTCCGATTCCCTATAGTAATAAATACTCGCTCACATTTTTGGGTCATGTTTGGAAATGCGGAAGTTAGCATAAAAGGAGAAAATACAGTATAGATAGAGAAATGACAGCCTGTTTTCAAAGTCCCGTAGCTCAGCACCAATAAGACATACAGCCATGACTCAAATATTGTGATAAGGGAAATTATTTCAAATAAATAAACATGACATATGCGCATAATTTTCACTTGGTGATTTTAATTTGTGGAGACTGCGCATGATGACACCTCACTTCCGGCCATTTCTAATTTAACAGAAAGGAGTCGCAGGATCGTACATTGAACATGAAAGAGACGCAGCCCAGCTGGACGGCTATTCAAAACACAAAAGCTCAGCGGGCGTGAGCGCTGGCCAGTCAGTCCTGGCTTGTGGAACAGTGTCTCCTTTCGATTTATAGCTCCATGGAATACAGTGATGATTTCATTGTGTGCATAGCCAAATACTTGGCAACCTTAGAGACTTGAAGTTAACCTTGAAACAATATATTTTGAATTTGTATGTGAATTTATTGACGCTAGCAGATAACACGATCTGCCCATGTGCAATTAACCGATATATTTAAGAGTTCATATCATGTGCAATGGTCAATGACAGTTCTTAGTCGGGGCCTTTCCTTTGTCCCAACACCTAGATCAAAACCTGCACCTGAGGACCGCATAGATAGACATAAAGAGAAGATGATGCAAGCATCTAAGATCACTAACGAATTCAATCTTCGGGTGAGTCTAGCAGACCGCTTCAGATTTTCAACTGGAGAAAGACCACCCTTCACAGAGAAATCTGGGTATGTTCCACCAAATGTTGACCCAGAAATTCCAAAAGCTGTTAAGGCCCTTTCAGTGCGAATGAATGAAATTATTTCAAATGGGCGATTCGGAAACATTCCAAACTTATCCTTCACTGAACGCCAATCTTTAACAAAACTACGCAAAAACCACAAAATTGTGTTAAAACCTGCAGGTAAAGGCTCAGCTACGGCTATAATGTCAAGGGAAAACTATGTCAAAGAAGCCCAAAGGTTACTTGGCAACCCTAAACATTACAAAAAACTGGATGGAGAAATATGGCTCCAAGATCATCCAAGGCTGCTCAACATTGTAGCAGATTCAAACAGGAGGCAAATCATTTCGAACAAACAGTGTGAATACTTAGCACCCAAAAGGCATGCAAGATCGAGACAGTTCTATATCCTACCAAAAATTCTTAAACCTATAGATAAGTGGATAGATAACATTACACCCCCTGTGCGCCCTATTGTTTCAGACTGTGGGTCAAATTCTTATCACATTTCGGAATATATTCACTACTACTTGAAGCCTATCGCTAACCGATATAGTAGTTATTTGAAGATTTCCTGTCAAAACTGTCCAGCATCCAAACTCCTCCCAACACCTTACTTAATTGTCACCATGGATATTGAATCCATGTACACTAATATTGACATTGATAAGGGTAATAAAGCTGCTAAAGATGCTTTTCAAAGATTTCCCGATCCCAATCGCCCAGACAAAGAACTTTTGGAATTTTTAGAAATTAGTCTAAAAGGTAATGACTTTGAATTCAGTGGAGAGTTCTATCACCAAATTAGTGGTTGTGCAATGGGTAAAGGGTTCAGTCCAAATTTTGCCACTATCTATGTAGCTCATTGGGAAGAGCAGGCTTTAAGAAAATTAGAAAAATAGCCTCTCTTATACCTCAGATATTTAGATGACATTTTCGTACTTTATAACCATTCAAAGGAAGATTTCGGAGTATTTTTCGAAATTTGAATAACCATGACCCAAATATCAAACTCGAAGTAGTTATTCATGACTCTTCTCTAGAAGTATATCTATATGTCATATCAATCTGACAACCATTCTGTTGAACCTGAGCTTACTGCTCTGTCTTATGTACATGTGTGTTTTTATCGTATTTTATTGTATCTTTATATGTCGTGCCTTTAGCCTCCGGGCATAAGTGAGCAATAAAGCTTATTCTAAAGTTTATTCTTATTCTCTAGACTTTTTGGACCTAACAGTTTTTAAGGGACCTGGTTTCCACATATTTAAGTGCATAGTCAAATCTCAAATCATTCGATTCCATAGAAATTCGAGCGATATACGGTATTTTCACCACTCATGTGCGATCCTGTTTCGGGCCTTGAAACCTAGAGGCTATTCGGCCTGGTTCTTACGGCATATTAAATCTGAAACACTTCGCCAAATCACAACCTGCCAGATAAATGACGTTCGTGAGTCAGAACCTGGAAGGATAAAACATAAACGCCCTAATCATGGCAATGGTAAATCCTCTAAATGTCTCAAACTTCAGTGTAAACTGGACAAAGTAATTGCTACACAATGCACTTCAAACGCGAACAGACCAAAAATGAATACAAGCTTAAGGATCAACTAAACTGTGACACGGAGAATGTAATTTATTTAATTACGTGCCGAAAATGCCTGAAACAGTATGTGGGTGAAACTAAGAATAAACTTCGATATCGTGTCAACAGACATATATCAGACATCAGATTAGACAATGAAGGCCCGGTCAATGAGCATTTTAATCTACCGGAACATTCATTTCAGCACCATTTTCAATTTATGCCAATAGAAAGAATTCAACACAGGAAGAAACTGACAATCACCGCGCACTTCGTGAATCCTTTTGGATCAAAACACTTCAAACCCGGCAACCCTTTGGTATGAACATAGATCCAGGTAAAGTTACTGACAAAGAGTTTATTCCCTTTGTTCTCCAATATAGCCGTAGGAATGTTGAAGCGGCCCGTATACTGAAGGAGGAATACGAAACACTCCAAATAAAACTCTGCTTGCCATTTAATCTGAGACCTATCATAGCGTACTCACAAAATAGCCCATTGGGCTCCAATACCCCTCGGCTATCAGTTATTGTTTACACCCAGCACTCATGCATTGTAGCCCCGTGGGGCTTCCGGGGATTGACTGGGATGTCGTTGTGCACATCGCAGGTCATGGTAAGAATATGCCTCAGCTCCTCAGAGAGCTTGTCGTAAGAGGCGACAAACTGAGGCACCAGTGGGGTTCCCGGGTGTGAAAAGGAATAGGACCCAACGTCGTGATATGACTGAAATATAGTTGAAAGCGACGTTGAATCATATTCACTCACTCACTCATGCATTGTATAATATCATCAGTGTATTTTTAGAACTAGATTAACAAAAATGTTATCTAGTAGGGTTGGCTGTAGTTCGCTTTTGCCAAGGCTTGAGGTTCTGGTATGACCGACCGAATTCTTAACTCTAAATATGCTATTCTAAAAAGCTTATAATCAAATAAAGTAATTTTATCTTGGAAATATAGATCAAGGTCAGTCATCTTCAAACAATTTCAAGTCAATTCTAATTTAATTGCATAAGGAACAGGAATTTGGAGACCTTAGACTTAACATATAGAATTTGACCTTTTGAAAATAGGTCAAGGTCAGTGATATTCTTCAATAGACTTCAGGTCCAGCCATAAGTGATATCAATTTGGACAATGTAAATCTTTCATGAAATATTGTACTAAATAGAATCTGACCTGGATAAAATAGGTCAAGGATAAAATAGGTCAAGATCAGTCATCTTCAGCACACCTTTGGAGCATCACCAGATGTACACATAGTATTAATTTGGAAAGCCTAGCTTTATTTCTCAATGTTATATCATAATAAACAGTATATATAAATAGGTCAAGGTCAGTCAACTGGGATAGGCTTCCAGTCAATCACGAGTTGCATATATAATATGAATTTGGAGACCTAACTTTAATCCTTCAAAAAATATAGCAAATGCTAAAATTTGACCTTGATAAAATAGGTCAAGGTCAGTCATCTTCAGTACACCTCTGGACCGTTGCCAGATGTATACATACATATAGTATCAATTTGGAAAGCCTAGATATATTTCTTCATGTTACACCATAATAAACAGAATATGACCTTGGAAAAATAGGTCAAGGTCAGTCAACTGGGATAGGCTTCTAGTCAATCACCAGTTGCATAAGTAATATGAATTTGGAGATTCTAGCTTCAATCCTTCAAAAAATATAGCATATACTGTGATTAATTCATTTGACCTTGATAAAATAGGTCAAGGTCAGTCATCTTCAGTACACCTCTGGACCGTCGCCAGGTATATACATAGTATTAATTTGGAAAGCCTAGCTTTATCTCTTCATTTTATATTATAATAAACAGTATATGACCTATAAAAATAGGTCAAGGTCAGTCAACTGGGGTAGGCTTCTAGTCAATCACCAGTTGCATAAGTAACATGAATTTAGAGATCCTAGCTTCAATCCTTCAAAAAATATAGCAAATACTATAATTTGACCTTGATAAAATAGGTCAAGGTCAGTCCTTTTTAATAGGCTTCTGACCCATCACCCGATACATTTGTTGTATGAATTTACAATGCCTGGCTATAATTCTACTTGAGATATCTTGTTTACAAGAAAGATGGACGGACAGACGGACAGACAGACGGACAGACGACGCTGACGACGACAATACCCTTCGGGTAAAATTTGCCCGAGGGGTAAAAATCGGAGCTTACGCGATTTATTGGTAAGGAGTAAACTTCATCCCATATCGTGATCATTATCACGTAAAATTCTATAGGGCATAAGCTAATATATAGCGGCCCTATTTGAACTGTATATAAAACTTGTTTCTAGGAACATTTTTAAGATAAGAGATTTATAAATCCCTGTGCCCGTGCCTTCCACTTTTGAAAAATGTACCTGTATATAAAGAAATTCCAGTCATAATCTTCAGCTACGTTCAGCTACATGTAATACATGCAATGTAACCAATACAACAGAAATATACAATTTAATTAAATGTCAACCATTACATATTATCTGACTGGGAAATGTCACGTTTATACACGTTTCACTTAAATTCTCAGCATCAAAATAAAAAAAGTCATAAAAAAAAGTCCAGATCACAAAGGAAAAAAATTACAGCTTCCGCCATGTTTTACTCCCTTCAGCGACCTGGTTTACACAAACACGCAACTTCTTTCTGTATGAATTAGCCAATTTTCATTTTATGAAAACGTCTCCTTTTGAGTCACCAAAATCGTGCCCTTGAAGTAACGCTAACAACAAAAAACCTTTTCAGCTCTTGGTCTTTCCTACAAGACCACTATCACTGCAAGATACATTTCGTGAAAATCGAACAACCCGTTGGAAAAGAAAATCATATCAGAAAGGTTTTAAATGTTCATTACTACAGCACCATCTAGTGATCAAATAAAAACATGAAAAATAATAATAATAAAGCAAATTCTCCACGCCAGGGCGATAGCAAACAAAATTTGACTAAAAATCTCAAACGGTTTCAGAAATATGGATGTTTCAAATAATAATGGCGGCGGAATTTTATAATTCAGTGGCCACTGGATCGCAAAAGAAAATAAGTTACAGCCCCAGCCATATATTTATGTTCAGCAAACTGAATTACTCTAATAGACAACTTATCTCGAGTTAAATGGGTCGTTTTCATTTTATCTTTTGAGATCCCAAAATCGTGCCTTCAGGGTCACGATAACAACACCAAAACCTTTCCAGCTCTTTGTCTATTCTGCAAATTCCTTGAAAATCAATTAAGCCGTTGAAAAAAATAGTGTCAGAAAGTTTTATAATGTTCAGGATTACAGCGCCATCTATTGATCAAATAAAAACTCGAAAACACAACCAGGCACATTCCTCAGACCTAGTTAGATAGCAAACAAAGTTTATCTAAAAAATCTCCAATGGTTTCACAAATATGGACGTTTGAAATGGCGACGTATACGGCGGCGAAGGTTCATACAGCCGATTCGTTCCTTCGGGAAAGCTGATACGCATGCAATGTGTCTTTCACCATGTTTAAATTTTGTCGTGTTCAAATTCCACCTTCAAACATGTTATGATAAGACAAAGTTTACGACAAAGATCAAAGAGAATATCTTCTCATCATAATATTTTTCCTCACACGTTTTACCTTGGTCACACATATCTCCTTTGTATCCTGGCGCACACCTGTAATCGCCATCTGCCTTTGGACAAACACCGGTAGTTTTGTTACATTGACTGTTATTCCAGCAGTGCCCACAAGTGTTGTCACAATCGACTCCCCATTTTTCAGATATACACTCTGCAACAAACACAATAACAATCCCTGCATATATTGAGTCAAACATTTGAACCACAAACTTTGAAAACTTATTGTGGATCCTTCCTGATATCAATGTACATGATGCATTGTACAGAGGACTTCGCTATATAGCTGAAATATTGAGGAACACAACGTTAAACCTTAATTCTCTCTCTCTCTGTACAGAGGACTATGCAATTAGGTTCTAATGATCTTCTCAAATTAAAGTTGTTTCGTTTTGTAACTGGAGGTCACATCCATTCAATTCAAGACCGACGCTTGAATCGACGAACGTTGTGACTAAAATGTATCTACGTACCTTCACATTCCAGCTCGTTGTCGGTACATCGTAAACACTTGTCGGCAGGCACACATTCCTCGTTACACAATTCACCATACCATCCATTCGAGCAAACTGTGGAGGAGACATACATTGAAAACATGCAGTTCGAACAATCAGTATAGTTTGCATAAAGTATAAAGAGAATGGAAATGTATAACAAGATCTCTATTTCCAAAGGTCAAACGATTGTCTCTTGTTTCTGGTGAAAGACCCAGGATAGAAAGGGTGTGACTTTCCCAGGTCTCATTTGGGTGGTGTACGGACATTTCCCCCAGTGGACATTTCCCCCAGCGGACATTTCCCCCATGGACATTTCCCCCAGTGGGCATTTCCCCCAGTGGACATTTCCCCCAGTGGACATTTCCCCCACCCTATATTTTTAGGTTATTTTGAACATAGTTTTTAAATAATTTGACAAAAACACAATTGTTTTAAATATTTTTTTATTTTCTATAAAAAGGATATATGGATTTCCACATATGTTTTACGATTAATGAGTCACATAGTGATAAGATATTATACATATACATGTACACAGTATATATCAGTACTATACAGTCTAATAGCACATTTTAAAACAATATAAAAGATGTATACATGTACATGGTATGTAGTTCGTAGGTCGGTGTCACGAAGCCATTTGATTAGAATAAAATTGAACTAAAGTGAAAACTGATGTAAAAAATAGAACAAAATTATATTGTTTGAAAATACATCTTTTATTTTACTACTAGGTGATATGTTTTCTTAAAATGTTAAAATATACACCATGTATATGAATATTATGTTGTACCACTATCATGACTATGTGATCCAATGCATTATATCGTTTAAAAATGTGCTATATAATATATGTGCTTTCTCGTAAAACTTATTGTAAAAATATGTGTTATATTGTCTTAAAATGTGCTATAAGACTGTATAATACTGCTATATACTGTGTATATGTATAATATCTTATCACTGTTTCACTTATTTATCGTAAAACATATGTGGAAATCCTTATATCCTTTTTATAGAAAATAAAAAAATATTTAAAACAATTGTGTTTTTGTCAAATTATTTAAAAACTATGTTCAAAATAACCTAAAAATATAGGGTGGGGGAAATGTCCACTGGGGGAAATGTCCACTGGGGAAATGCCCACTGGGGGAAATGTCCATGGGGGAAATGTCCGCTGGGGGAAATGTCCACTGGGGGAAATGCCCTGGATCCCATTTGGGTGTACATGCCCTGTTGATCCGAATAACATTGAAATCAATAAAATGTTAAAAAATCTTTCAAACCTGTTTGTCACATTTGAATTGATATGCTCATTTCAATCCCGGCCGTATTCAGCCAATGAATTGATGTCCGGTATTGCAGGCGCGGCGGGGCGATTTGAATATGGTGAGGAGGCAGACGGGGGTTGGACAGAGAAGGGGTTCCCCATCTTTTCAGATAAGCGAGTCCTCCCCCGCAATATTTGGAATTTTAGATTTGATTTGATGCACATTCGCACAAGCTTGAAAGTGGTGAGAAAAGGACAGTCAGTAGTTTTCAATGAAATTTCCAAATCCCCGATTACATATTTCAACTTTTCCACCCAACATGTGAAAGGTTCAATATTTGGGGCTTATGAATATGTAGATGTGGGGGGGGGGGGGTGGCAGGGGGGCGGGGACATCCAGGCAATTATTTTGAATATGAGACGATTCCCTACATAAATCCGACTGATTTCAAGGCCCTTCAGTTATAATTTTGGAGGGTATTGCCTTCCCCTTTTCCTTGGTTGGGGGTGGGGACGGGGGGTCGCTGAACCACCCCCACCCCCTGCCACCCGGTTCCGCCTCGCCAGCACTGACAAACGTCATTAGAGCTCTCTACAGCTTCACCAGTTCATCCGTGATCATAATTTTCCTGTATTGTCGTGTACGTCAAATGTTAGTATACCTCGTGATGCAAATTCTACAAATTGGATGACTAAGACACTTGCTTTAAAGACCTGACGAATCACCGTGACATATGTACATGTATAGGAAAAAACAAGCAATTATCTTACCATATATCAGCACTTCACACAGTTGCAAATAATTGCCTGAAGGTAAATATATCTTGACCAGGTCTCCAGGTAGTGACTGGGTATCGTTACACGTGCTATTCACAATTGGGGGCAGGTCAGTACCAGTATTAGTCGTATCTTGATAACACTGTCTGTAGTTGAAGTCCGCAGCCGATTCCGATGAGAGTCCAACAGACAATACAAATGTCGCCAATCTGTGAGCAGCTGGAGAAATGTCAAAAAGCAGCTGCAGTAATGTAAGATATAGGGAGCTGAATATAAATACATGCGTTTGATCGGATATTGGGTGAGTTGTCTTGTTATTCCTTCGTATAATCTACAGAAGCATTTAAAATGCAGGGTATCAATCGAAATTCTATGAAGAATAACTACCATACATTGAAATACTCTTAAATATGCGTTCAGTTTGATAACACACGTGAGTGATGAAAACTTACCGTTAATATAGGCTCGGCAATCATCTTCGAAAACGGAAACCCTTGTAGAAGTACTAATTTCAATAACGTTACCAATTATTTCGTTACTGAAAACAATAACAATGCATTACAGGCACGGCGGAAGTAGTTGGTGATTGGAGGGGACGCTATCACAGCACAAATAATCGAGGGTCCAGGGGCCGCCTAGGCCCCGGAATCTCCAGGGGTCTTAGACAGCCGAAGACGCGTTCTAGCGAACTTCCTAGCAATAAAACAAGAAATCCTTGCATGTGTAAACTATTTGTTTTGCCTGTTCTGTTGTTTCTCACGATAATTTTTTAATATTCGCAGTCAAGCAAATGAAGATATTTGAAAGTATAAATAATTTAAATATTAAATATATATCATTTCAATCATTTCACCAAAACAGATTTTTTTCTACTTGTTGGGGAGCCGAATACAATTCAGCTTATGAATGTGAATGAGCAAGGATGCCCCCCATGCTTGTTGGAATGTAAAATCGGTATTCAATACAGATATAGGTATTTTCACTTTACTCTATCGGTTTTTATTATCTTTCTCTGCCTTTTTAGGGGTTTCGTTTTGTGTCGTTTTTTCCGCCCTCCCTGTATTAATTATTTGATGAGTTTATTGACACGGCTTTATTTCAGAGGTTGTTTTCCATGAACTGAATATGCGACGTTCATGTAATGTTTTTTACGATAACCGACCAAAGTTTTCGCACAACTAAGCGACAAATAATACAATGTATATAAAATGTATAAATAATAATAATATACAATGTATGTAATTTCGGTTTTTCATTATTGGATGCTACTTAATAAACTAATTGAAATATTTTAAAGACGTTTAATTATTTTTTACGTAAAGTTCAATATAGTGAGATAGTGGGATAGCCTTATTTAGCTGTTGCGATCCTTCGCTTGGGATGAAATTGTTGGTTCAAAATACTTCACAGTACATTTCAACAAAGGCAGATACTGTAAATCGTATTATCTTTTTGACTGTCTTTAGTAACTCCTAGAATCAAATTTGGTTATTGAAAACAGTCTCGTAATTGTAAATTGTGTTGTTTTGTTGTTTACATTGTCGGTTTGGTAGCTTGTTATCAAAACCCGTAACGCTACTGAATTTCGTACTTTATTTTAAACTGGAAAATACTGAGCTTTACCAATTCTTCTTAACTGATTTTTCAGTTCCACAACATGAAACAAGTAATTTAGCGTACGCATCATGTAAGAATTTATACAATTAGAACATGAACGTACTAGTCGTATAAATGAGTGCGCTGTATTCAAGTGTACTCACCGTATGGATAGGAGTTGTAGATAGCGAATCTCGAGATGTTGTACACCTGACTCAACGTGACATTCCATTCTGCGTACGGTTCAGAAAACGTACACGGTGTACCAGTGAGATCGTGTCCCAATACGCCATCTACAGCATTGCCCGCGAGGAGATTACATCGTCCACCGCTCCCACAACGATTGGAGGTCTGTTGCGCTGATTGATCTAGGGCAACGTTTTCTGAAATTACAGATGAGTGCAATCATACAAATGCAGGAGTGATGAACACAGTTTTTTCACGACGAAAGAAACATCAATCGCAGTGAAAGTGTGTGCATTTTCAGATTTTGTGAAACAAAATTATACATGAGAAATGCTGGTCACATAAAAAGGAGTTGACGATAGAAACGTCTTGAGCAATTGAACACTCTTTGCCACTTCTGTGAAGCAGGGTGTGTTCATCTATCGTCTCACTAGAATAGACTTTCAGGGCGTGGACACATGTAGCCTTGCTCAGGACGACGCTCCGTCTTGCATCGCGGTATATTAAAGCTTTCGAAATCAAAACGTTTAGTTCATCATTTATTTATTCAATATATTCATACAGTATGTTCCAAACTCGACCCAAATGGCTGCTGTCCAATGCGGATCTGTTACATACGTCACAGTCATACAAATTAGAAATAAACATTAAATTAGTTAAACACCTGTATGTGATACAGCTAGGTACATCCACTTGAGCTATCCAAATGCGATAGCTGGAAATTGGTTAGATTGGTCGATGTGGGCCATATATTGTTCGACTGATCGACTTTTCATCTGTACCCCAACGCCAACCCATGGTCAATGGCACTGTTAGTATTCATCGTTCGACCGGCAGTCATCTCGCCATGTTATGCATCAAGATGAACTCGTATCGCTATGCAACATCTTTAACATATTATCTTTCATGAATGATCTTGGAGATCTAACTTTACTGAGACTGGAATACAATGGCACCCATGGAAGAAACTGATGTCAACTGATAGGCAACTTTAAAGGCTTTTAAAAAATACGTTAACCCTTTTAGCCCTCGGACACGCAATCTTTAACTTGACAGAGACCGGTCCTCCATTGCTGGACGTCACACCCTCGCCCAAATCTTGTGTGTCAAAATTCTTTTAGTACTGTACAAGCTAAGATCCGACATTTATAAGTGAGCTGTCGTCCCCTTTTCATGGCTCCATCAGTATATACTTTGTACATCAAGGTTCCTGACTGAATGGTTCGCCAGCGAATGTCTAGATTTTAGGCATCGTGTATAGTGTTCCATTTCGGCCATTTTTGCGTCGCGCGTCGCAGGCGACGGGAAGGGCGACGTCGCCCTTCCCGTCGCCCTTCCCGTCGCGTTCTTATAATGTTAAGAGATAGAACGCGACGCGACGTCGCCCTTTTTAAACCCGACGTCGCCCACGACGTCGCGGGCGACGTCGCCCTTCCCGTCGCGCGTCGCGCGTCGCTTTAATCAACACGACGCGATGGGCGACGTCGCCCATCCCGTCGCCCTTCCCGTCGCGTTCTTATAATGTTAAGAGATAGAACGCGACGCGACGTCGCCCGTTTTAAACGCGACGTCGCCCACGACGTCGCGGGCGACGTCGCCCTTCCCGTCGCGCGTCGCGCGTCGCCTTCCGGTATTATAGGACAAAATCGATCTGCGCATGCTTAGGGAGCAGCTATTGCAATGTGGATCGTATGGCGAGGCCGTCATTTCATGAATGATCTCTGCCACTATCGATGAAGAAAATGTCAGCGTAAATGAATAATGATTATCCTGCATTATCGTATAGCTTTTAAATGGTGTTAAATATTAGTCCATGCTTGGAATGATGCCTGTTATGAAGTTATCTCTCGGAAAGTCTGCAACTCGCTGTGTTGTACTGTACAAATTATATCTTCGCTTCCAAAAATATACGCAACCCCCACATCCGTACATCGTCTTGAATTTCTTTATTCCCATTGGATTTCGCGTGTATGTGTGTGTGGATTTTCTGTGTGCTTTTATGTGTTTGTGTTTTTCAGTTGTTCTTACAGTAGGCCTATACCTCCACATTTACCAGGCCGTTGAAAATATCCTTTTATTTACTGCTGTCCAACACTGTATACTTAACCTGTCACGTCCCGACAGATTGTAGTGTAGATCTATAAGCTTTCAATTTAGCGGAGAGAGATAGTCCCATAACTCTCAAAAAGAAAGAAAAAAAATTATGATGGAATTGAAGTTATCTTTCTATTCTTTCTAAGAACTGACTGAAGAATATTAGTACTTCTGCACTCTTTAAATCGTCCGGCATGTCCACGATCGTTCTAGACGATTGAACTTAAAATTCAGGACGAGTTCTTGGAGTTCGAGTAAGTTGCTCTTAACTGCAAAGATTCTTTCCTCATTTTCAAGAAAAATTTAAAAAAAATTATCCTTGAAACAGAATTGTAGTCAAATGGCCTGAATAAAACCTGGAACAAAATCCATGAATTATTTTAAGAGTGCATATCAACGAGATTCGAATTTTTCTTGAAATTGAGGAAAGAACCCCTGCAGTTACAAGGACGTAGACAAGTTTTCAGATTTTGGGCGGGGTGGGGGGGCTATACTATGACAGCACAATAAGGCGAGGGTCCAGGGGCCGCCTAGGCCTCGGAAGCGCCAGGATCTCAGATGACTGGAGATGCGTTCTTGGCCTTTCCCAGTGAATAAAACGCACACGTTGTAACCAATTTTTTTTGTCTTTTCTTGCTTTTATGTGTGGGTATTTTCTTTCCAGGGTTATTGAACCTCAAACTTGGTCAACACAAAAAACGTTGTGCAAACTAATTAGCTCAGCGACTCATCCAGGTTGTGGTTTTGGAGGGAATACGTGTTTTGTACATTTTTGAGGGAATTTATACAGTAGTTTTGTGGGTTCCGAATCACGGTGACCGGCGGATAACTTTCCTAATGAACGCCTTATATTTCTTGCAATAAAGCATCTGTGTAAATCTTTTCTATTTTTATTGGAACGTCTGTTTCTGTGGACCCAAATAAATGTCGAACAACCGAACTGCGTTGTTTGTTTCTCGGTCAATTCGGCATGGTAATGCTTCCGGTACCACCCAATGGCAAATTCACGCTGGGACAAAAACGCGTGTGATTTCTTAAGTGTTGAATCTACGAGAAATTAAATGGCTTTAAGTGGTAATTTCAGTATTCGTTTCAGTGACTGAATCATATTAATGGTCAAACACAATATCTAATGATTTGCGATAACCCTCGCCAGCATTGTAACATAATGCGGCATTAGAGATTTCAATTCCGGATTACGAATTGTGACATTGAAGACTGCACACGGACAAATGTCTCTTGGGCAAAGTTATTGCTTTAGTCACAAAACGGGATAGTCTTCACCCCTCCCCCCCCCCCTTCCCCCACCCCACCACACACATACCAAAGATTTCAAAATTAAAGATTTCATTATTAAAATTGGGGAAATATATCTGTGTGTCCTTTCCTCTATTTTCTTTTGTCCAAATATAGATGCTAAATAGATGTCCGATGTCCATTTAGAGAGTTTGTATATTGTAATGTTGAATATGCGAGTAGAATTCGTTCAGCTGTCAGCAACACGATGGAACGTGTGTGTAACTTTCTTAAATTTGAATCTGAATTTCATGCAGTATATCAGGTCAGATGGGGAAACATTTTCGACAGGTTTGAATTGAACCAGGTCCGTCAGGTTCAATCTTAAATGAATGGTGTCGTCCGTGAACAAATAACGAACTATCCAAATCCTGAGAGAATTAATTTAATTAGTGAGGATAATTTCCGTATAAGGCATGGTCAGACAGATCAGGCCGTCGTTGTCTATGAACAATTTCTGCCTCAGTAATGGCAAGTCCAGGCATGTGATACCACATTTTTCGCCTATTGGGATATTGGTGATAAATGACCACTCACGACCGCTAGATGGCGTGATCCGCTTCTTACCAAAGTGATTCGCAACTGCCCGCGCTGGTGCACTGAGACGGACTTGATTTTCTCATTGATTTACAAGTTCGATTAGAGAATTTTATACATGCAATTATCGACGACAGATTTTCGTAGAAAATAAGGCCAAGAATCACTCTCAACTCTTAACAACACGAGCGCCAGCAGTCTAGATGTAAAAGGCGATTCGGAACTCCCCTATTAACTGTATGCTTAAACATGCCTCGTTTCGTCTGCTCGACCACTTTCCCCTCTGACAAACACGCATGCGGAATATGTATTTCACAAACACGTCTATTTTTTGTTTGTCTTGCAAATATTTGGGGGGAGGGGGCCATGCCCCCCTTGTCTACGGCCATGAGTTAAGAGCAACTTACCCGAACTCCAAGAACTCGTCTTATATTTGAAGTTCAATTGTCGTCAAACGTCTAGTACGATCGTGGAAATGCCGGATAATTCGAAGAGTGCAGAAAAACTAATATTCTTCAATCAATTGTTAGAAAGAATAGAGAGAACAGTAGTATAGAAAACCCCGAAAAGGTCACATTTTGCCGGGGGAGGTAACTCTTGGTGGCGGTAGGTGGCGTTGTGGTTATGGACTGCATCAGCCTTGGCTGGATGCCAAGTTTTGAGTTCCTCCGGGTAAAATTGAAGGGGGTACTTGGTCAACACAGAAGAGTTCCAAAGGGGAGTTAACTCCCGATGTCGGTGCTGATTTTTTTGTCATAGTTATGGTTTTCTCCCCTGTTTCGAACATTTGCATATTAAATCTATACGGGAAAATGCCTGTATGGGGTATGGGATATCCGATGGGGTCGAGTGAGGTATCATTGTGAAGCTTAGGTGAAGGGGCATCTGATGGGCTGGGTGTGGAGTTGAAATAGCGTCATGCTGCGCATGCGCGGGTGACCAAGGGTATGGAAATAGACGTTTTGGAGCTAGGGAAGCCACTCATGGGCCGATTGGGTCGAATGGGGTATCCATGTAAAGCTTATGTGAAGGGGCATCTGACTGGCCTAGGGGTTAGGCGTTGTCACCAATCTGCGCATGCGCAGACAGGGAATTGTGGAAAAATGGTATGGAAATAGACGTTTTAGGGTCTAGGGGAGCCCCTAATGGGTCGGTGGAGTTGTATGAGGTATCCATGTGAAGCACACATGAGGGGGCATCTGACTGAACTAGTGGCTCGGTCGTTTTCTCCATTCTGCGCATGCGCAAACAGGGAATTTTGGAAAATGGGTATGCAAATAGATGTTTTAGGGTCTAGGGGAGCCACTCATCGTCCGATGGAGTCATATGAGGTATCAATGTGAAGCACACATGAGGGGGCATCTGACTGAACTGTGTGCTTGGCCGTTGTCACCATTCTGCGCATGCGCAGACAGGGAATTGTGGGAAAAGGGTATGGAAATAGACGTTTTGGGATCTAGGGAAGCCCCTAATGGTCCGATTGAGTCGAGTGAGGTATCGATGTGAAGGACACATGAGGGGGCATCCGCCTGGACTAGTGGCTTGGGCGTTGTCACCATTCTGCGCATGCGCGGTGGACCAAGGGTATGGAAATAGACGTTTTGGGATCTAGGGAAGCCCCTAATGGGTCGATTGAGTCGAGTGAGGTATCAAAGTGAAGCTTATGTGAAGGGGCATCTGCCTGGCCTAGTGTCTCGGCCGTTGCCACCATTCTGCGCATGCGCAGACAAGGAATTGTGGGAAAAGGGTATGGAAATAGACGTTTTGAGATCTAGGGGAGCCCCTAATGGGCCGATAGAGCCGTATGAGGTATCAATGTGAAGCACACATGAGGGGGCACCCGCCTGGACTAATGTTTCGGCCGTTGTCACCATTCTGCGCATGCGCAAACAGGGAATTGTGAGCAACGCTCGCCAACGCCAAGCTCAACGCTTCAACGCCCTGGTGAATTAGCCCAAAAGCTCTGATTTTCATGGAATTGTCATTAATATATTGGAAATGCAGTGACGCCCGTCAACGCTCGTAGTTACGCCTTAACGCTCTAGCATAGCGCCTTGACGCCATGATATAGACCGGAGAGAGAAAACAACAACAACAAGGATGACACATGAGAGAACAACAACAACAACAACAAGTTTTTTTCATATAGTTTATTTTCCCCTCCATAATAACATACCCACGCTGGGGGAGCCGCGTTGGGTATGTTTACAATTCAAGAAAGACTCTTGTCCAATCAGAGACCCCCATTTGGTCCTGCCATATTCGTTCTTGCCCGTTAGATGTATTCTCGGCTGCACTTGTCCAATCAGAATCCGTCCTTAAGAAAATTCCATCTTCGGCCCTGTTCGCTCTCAACCGTTTATTCTAATCGGCGTCGGTCAGGCCTGGATATTCGTTGGGCAGCATATCCTGAAACAGTTGTTTGCGCATTCTTATCGCATTTTCCAGGGCCTCGGTGGGTGGTAAACCCATATCCTCTTCCAAGTGACGCTTGGTCTTCATGATGGATCTGTGCGTGGGGTCCCCTTTCATTTCAAGCGATAGTAAGGTATACTCTTCATAGATCGCCATGGCTGTTTTTCTGATGCGGGGCCGCATTTCGGTGTACGCCTGTTGTAAGTTATCCTGTCCCGCGTCCTCGATCGCTTCAGCGTGAGTATTGATAGCTGCTGTCACAATACGATCCCAGAAGGTAGGTTCTGCCTCACTTTTCTGGGATGGGGGCTGACTATCTGAGGTCAAGCTCTCCATATCAGTAGATAGGCTGTCAGCAATCTTGGATTCGGTATCAGTCGATGCACTCTCATCAATCTCTGTATCAGCATCTGCCTCAACGGACTCCTCGGCGTCTTCAGTCCCATGTATATTTTTCTGGTGTCGCATCATATGGTAATGTCTGGTGAACGTGCGTTCACACTCAGAACAAGTATAAGCCATGTTGACGGTTGAACGGCGACTGTGGGTGTTTTGGGAATACACTCGCTTTCATAGACAGTAACGCCCTTCAACGCCCACTGTTACGCCTTAACGCCCTATATATACGCCTTAACGCTCGTCTCAACGCTTCAACACACTTTCTTAACGCTTTAACGGCGTTTAATGATGCGTTCAAACAAATGTTGTTTTTGTCCTATTGCTCTGACATACGCCGCTTTCCAGTTCATGCCCGAGGTTTTCAGCATCGGCGCTGTTCTTTCGATTTCCATATGGACTGGGTCCTTGTCCAACAATTTCATATGGGTCACGAGGTCGACATACTGCTGACGTAAAGCCCGTCGTAGTCTGGGTGCCAATCTGTTATGGGCTAAAATTGCAGCTTCTTTTTTCGAATATCCTTTTTGTTGAAACTTGTTTTCTGTGGCCCTCAACGTCTCGCCCAGCTCGGCGTCCAATGCAAATGTTCGAATCAGGGGAGAAAACCGTAACTATGACAAAAAATCAGCACCGACATCGGGAGTTAACTCCCCTTTGGAACTCTTCTGTGTTGACCAAGTACCCCCTTCAATTTTACCCGGAGGAACTCAAAACTTGGCATCCAGCCAAGGCTGATGCAATCCATAACCACAACGCCACCTACCGCCACCAAGAGTTACCTCCCCCGGCAAAATGTGACCTTTTCGGGGTTTTCTATACTACTGAGAACGTAATTCTCACAGTAAAATGACTTCAATTCCCTCATAATTTCTTTCTTTTTTCTTCTTTTTGAGAGCTATATGACTATCTCTCTCTGCTAAATTGAAAGCTAAAAGATCTACTACAATCTGTCGGGACGTGACAGGTTGAGTACCGGTATACAGTGTTGGACAGCAGTAAATAAAAGGATATTTTCAACGCCCTGGTCAATGTAGTAACATAAGGAGGTATACTGTAAGGATATCTGAAAAACGAAAACACACAAACACATAAAAGCACACATAAAAGCCACACACACATTCACTCGTGTACGAATGTGGGGGTTGCGCATATCTATTGGAAGCCAAAATATAATGTGTATAGTACAACACAGCGAGTTACAGACTTTCCGAGAGATAATTTCATAACAGGTATCATTCCAAGCATGGACTAATATTTAACACCGTTTAAAAGCTATACGATAATGCAGGATAAGCATTATTCATTTACGCCGACATTTTCTTCATCGATAGTGGCAGAGATCATTCATGAAATGACGGCCTCGCCATACGATCCACATCGCAATAGCTGCTCCCTAAGCATGCGCAGATCGATTTTGTCCTATAATACCGGAAGGCGACGCACGACGCGCGACGGGAAGGGCGACGTCGCGTTTAAAATGGGCGACGTCGCGTCGCGTTCTATCTCTTAATATAAGAACGCGACGGGAAGGGCGACGGGATGGGCGACGTCGCGAGCGACGTCGTGGACGACGTCGCCCATCGCGTCGTGTTGATTAAAGCGACGCGCGACGCGCGTCGGGAAGGGCGACGTCGCCCGCGACGTCGTGGGCGACGTCGCGTTTAAAAAGGGCGACGTCGCGTCGCGTTCTATCTCTTAACATTATAAGAACGCGACGGGAAGGGCGACGGGAAGGGCGACGTCGCGGGCCCTTCCCGTCGCCTGCGACGCGCGACGCAAAAATGGCCGAAATGGAACACCATAATCGTGTACCAACACGTCTGCACAGATGCGATTTCCCGCGAAACAATTTTTGCATATAAAAAAATACTTTCAAGAAAACGTGACATCTTTGGTTGCTGATGGCTTTTGCCAGAAGTCCATCAAACGATGAACTTCTGCTTTTGCAGATGAATATGCTTGCTCGTGTGATTCGTTTAGTCATATCTAAAATGTAAGGATATTCCTGGTATACTCACGTCTTTGACAGGTAGGACCGTCCCAGCCCCGGTCACATGACCCACCACAACCAGACTGGGGATCACAGGTTACGGAGGGATCACAGTGACACTCATACTGACATCCTGATCCGTATTTGCAGGATTGTCCTGTAAGTACATCACACATATAATTATGTAGATTATGACCATCATATCGCATGCAAAGAATAAGGTATATATTGGCAAGAATGAGTTGACGTGTCCGATATTCGGTAGATTTGACCACTCTCTAAAATAATTAGATTGAAATTAAATCTACCAGATTGAAATTAGTGACCATTTTTTTTATTGGATTGAAAATATTCAATCTAGAGTGAAAACGATAAAATGAATCTGTTGTAAACAGAAAATTCAATGTACTGGATTGTACATTGTTACAGATGCAATAATCAATCAATCGAATAGATCGATCACTAATTCCAATCTGATAGATTGAATTTTCAATGTAATTATTTTAGAGAGCAGTCCACACTTCTCACATCCATAATGGTAAGCTTATGATAGAACTGTCGCCACCCAACTCCGCGTAAGCCCTAACACCTAAATTCAATACACCCATGAAATGACAATTTGAAATAGAGTATAGCTCCCCCGAGGGAAAATTGTATATATGAAAACAATATTTGAGAGAAAGAATAATTTAGCCGTCAAGGGGAAATAATCGAACTCACGAGTCTCCTAATCCGTAGAGTTGCTCTTACCATCTGACCTATACTGGGGACTATTCTCCATACCAAAAGTGTCATTTCTATATTGTCAAGAATCAACCTGGGGACCATTCTCCATATCAAAAGTGTCATTTCTATATTGTCAAGAATCAACCTGGGGACTATTCTCCATATCAAAAGTGTCATTTCTATATTGTCAAGCCAACACGCATTGCGACACCGAGAGAAAGGAGTGGCCCTCATTGAGATGATTCATATGAGCATTATCAGTTATGGTGAGAGCAACATTATGGGTTAGATGGGTCGTGGGTTCGATCCAGCTAACGACTAAATTATTTTTTTCTCAAACAATATTTTCTTATATAATAATTGTTTCGTAGCCGGGGCTATACTCCATACCAAATTACCATTGCTATGTTATAAAACCAGTCGATCACATTGGATTGGTATCCATTGGGACGATTCGCGGGACCTATGGGCCAGCATAAATCAGATGGTAAGAGCAACTCTACAAATTTGAGGGGTGATGGGTTCGATTCTCACTGACCGCTGAAATATTCTTTCCCTCAAAACCTATTTCCAATTAAACCGAAGATAAACCAACAGATAAAGAGGTCTGACCGAGAGGTATACAAGACTTGGTTATATGGCTTGTGTTTTATAATTACCGTGAGGGCAATTGAGTATGATTCTCCCAGGAGGGAGGAGGGCGGTGGAGTATGATTCTCCCAGAAGAGAGGAGGGCGGTGGAGTATGATTCTCCCAGGAGGGAGGAGGGCGGTGGAGAAGGGGTCAGCTTTCCAGCACCAGCATCTGTACTTCACCGAGGAATAAAGTGTTATGCAAAAAACATTAAAAAAATGTCTTTCTTTTGTATCGTGATGTCATGATGTCGACGTTGTGATGGACGACAGTAGATTTCTTGCACATACCCTCGAATCAGTGTTTTTTTTATCAAATAGAAGCCTTGGGGTTTTGACGATGACGGAAGTCGACAGCAGATTTCTTGTCCTAGCCTTCGAATCAGTGGTGCAGACCGAAATGCATCGAGGAAAATACATCTGTCAAACATTCTGGCCTCTAGGCTACAATCGAACCAATCTTGTCATATCAACTAAACCATTGGCCTGTGTCGACGACTGTCTATGTAATTTTTAACAGTTAAGACTGTTCGTGTCATAGAATTCATGAAGCAGTTAAGCAATTCAACCCAAACAAAAACATGTGATAGTGGCCACCCACCATGTTTGGAATATATGTAAATGTATATCATTATTACTCTTGGTTTAACAACATTACAGTCTGAAAATACAGATGGGTATTAATATGAATAGAGAAAAAGTAATTAGTATGACATTGGGCATTGTACATTTACCCTCGCTCATTGGTACTATTGACTGTTAGTCTTTTGTATAACATGGCTCATACATCATTCTCTAGATAACTATGTTTAGAACGAAACTCATATAGATGTAAGAATGCTCATCAGCAAAACGTATTTGATATTTGGAAAATCGTCATGTTTTGAAGGCATCATGGAAAACTATTGACCTCTTCGCTATTGCAGAAAACTAACCAATCTTTATGTAAACCATGATGTTTCGGCAGTAAATATGTTTCAAATATTTTTAAACAATCATAATTTCACCTAGAGAAAAACTATTTCAAAAATTTGCGATAATTTATCTTCACTTCAACGTGATTTTAAAATATAATTGATATGAATGTAGAACTCCAAAGCTGTAGACCATCTTCATCTTCTTTGTTTTGTAGCGCTGATAAAAGAACTGGATATATTTTGCCTCAGCCCAATCTTTTAAGAACTCCTCGTGTGCAATTTTATATAAGTAATTTTTCCAGTTCTATATAGATTTTGTATCGTTAATTCTTATCTTATGTCGCTATAATTCTTACCTTGCTTGTGGTATAATATAGAACGTGCTATTTTATAGTGTCTTATATCTTTACATGTTCGGTTCATCGATATCATATATGTTTTGTGAATTTATGTACCACCTGTGATATATCTTTAATAAATAATGTTATATCATATACGTACATGTATATGTATTATCTATTTTTATTTTCTATAAAATAAGTATATAGTCACAGTTTACGAAGCCTGCAAATGGGTCATCTGGGCCCGTTGATCATCTTGAGAAATAAATAAATATAAACGCCAGCACAAGGAAGCACGATAGCTCCTTATTACATAGTGAACAAGCTTCGATGACGAAGTGCTAAAACATCATCATGTCCGGGTTTCGTATTGGCATTCATTTGCTGAAACGGTGATTTTATAAAACATCATCTGTAGCAATGATGTGCAGCTTAATCCTTCCGGACAATGTTTCTCGTCGAAATCACATCCCCTGTCCCATTTCACCAGTCAAACTGATGATGTTTTGTCATTGTTTAGGACTCGATGATTTATCGTATGTTTCGATGGCGAATTATGTTAATTATCGTTGCGGTCTGGTCGTACCGAGTGTGATCGTAGGGACTTGAGCAAGTCTAGGGAGAAGTGCTTGCAAGGTCTTGCTGGCTGTTTCGCTTATCAATGAATTCTCGGTGACGTGCGCACGATAACTATCTTTATCAACAGTTATCCTTAGTTCCTTATCGGGAATGAACAAAAATCACCATCACAAGTCTGAAACTACTGATGAGATGTGGATCATATCTATTATTTCATTTCCTTTCTGCTGAGTTAAGATGTTGGATGCTAAAATAAGCTTGATAACATTTTAAACTTATTATCCACAGAAATAAGGTACAATGCAGTCATGTTTAGAGTCAGATGTCCATCACATACATACATGCAGTTTCAGATCGTTACCGCAAGTTACGGTAATGACAGATTCCATTATTTCAAGACAGCTATCAAATCTATTACACTAAAAACGGTCCTCCTCCAGTTGGGTCTTAAACAAGTTCTCCCATGGATAACTCAATCTTCCGGATGAACTTCACTTCATTGTCATCGAAGAAAAGTGTGACACTTCTGCTGATTCATATATTTATTGTTTAACTTAATTACCCGGGCAAACTTCTATCTTAGATTAGATAAGATTGCAGGTGCATGCATTTTCCAAGCTAAAAGACGAGGATGGATTTGTAAAATCTAACATTTTCTAAGGGCTTAGAGTGAACGAAAGACTGCAGAAAGTTTAGAATTACTCTCAGCTTTTGAACTCGAGGTTGCATGCAGGAGCTAAGAATTCCCCCAAGCACCTTAGACTTCAGAAACGGCCTTCACATTTTCGGTTTAAGGAGCTTGCAGAGAGCTTAGAATAGTCATATGATCAGTCATGTGATCATATTTTCCCGCCATAACTGAAGAAGAAGGAATTCATCTGATGTCTACAGCAACACTGGCTCTTCATCATGTTCAAGTAAATTTTATAAAGTTCATAGTTGGAGCTATGCTGTAGGTGTACTAAAGGACCACAACAATAGAAGTAAGTACATACCTATATATTTATTTGTTTAATGTGATATGACCATGCTGGTAGGCAAAAACATTTGGAATTTGAAAATGAGATGATCATGTCCTAGATACTATCATGAATGGCCTTGTTTTCAGTGATTCACATCAGAAGATAGTTTTGCTGACTAAAAGGTTTAAACTGTCAACAAATATATACAGTGTAATATGGGCTCCTGGTTCAGCTTATATTTGACAAACTGCAGGTATTTTAATAGAACAAAAATGCATTGAAACCTTTGTTGTGTTCCAAGCATGAAAATGGAAGCAACAGTGGCTGCCAAATTTATGGTTGTTCAACATGCCAGAAAACAAAATGGCTAAATGACCTATAGTTAAAGGGAAATTGATATCTCTGCATTGCAAATCCCAGATTCTAAGCCACTCCAAGCCCGTAGAAAAATATGTCTCTCTGCCATTGGAGAGAGTTTGCACCTGAATTCCAAGAGCTTAGAGAAAGCTCGGATTGACTTCAAGTATACCCGGTACTGGTAGCCATATTCCAATAGCATGGATTTTCCATGCATGTCCGAGCTTTTCTCCTTGCAATACCGACACGCTTTTCTAAACTCTCGAGTAGCACCTGATAAAATCCATGCAAAATCCATGCAATACGCTTGCATTCTAAGCTAATCCAACTTCGCCAATGCACAGATTATATCAAAATAGAACCCCCTCGCTTGGTCACGTGGTTATAATTTGTAAAGAATTGTCGGTCATATTTGCTCACGTTACTCTTAAGACTGTAGAGAAAGAGATTCAACGCTATCATTTCACTTCAATCGCCATATCATTGCAGACGTATCGAATATCTATCTGCCTGGATGCTACTTGGATGATGAGCATTTGAAGAGATGGCGAATTCATACGTTTTCATGAAGTAGTTGAGTCGTCTGAGAGAAATACGACCTAAAATGAAAGTTGTCGCTTGTGGATGAGATTATTGAAGAGAACCAGATACTGACAATTATTCCCAATATTTCTGGAGGCCTTGCCTTTATCGAATAAGTTTTGTACTATATATATAAATACGTTTATCGGGGTGGGCTCCCTTGGTAAAAAAAATTCTGATATCCTCGTGTCCTATTTGGCCTCTGTCATAAGGTCATCCACTATTGTCAGATTTCCCACACTGGAATCGAAATATATGTTAACACCGAGATTCAAGGTTGACAAACTCTATACAAGGTAGTGCGAGAATCATATTCTCGAATATGGCCTGCATTTACCGTAGCAGTAGATAGTGCTCTAAATAGCCTTCGAGATCTCGTGAGAATGTATCTATCCGTTTAGTTTTTCCTCTTCCAATAGGTCCCGCAACTTTCATCGTAAATCTAATATATCTGGCTTTCGATCTATCATTGGCACGGGTTGGAGCCCCGCTGTTGCATGTGTGAAAGTTACTGTTACTTGCCAGTTACTTGCCGATGGGCGGTGGTTCTCTACGAGTACACCGGCTTTCTTCACCAACCAAACTTGCTGCCACCATGAGTGAAATAACCTTGAGTAAACCAAATCCCCCTCCATCTATCATGCCTATATGGGATTCAGACCTCGCTTAAGTGATTGGATGTGCGATCTTTTACGTTAAAGGTGCCCGTATCTCCCCCGGGCCCTCAACCTTTCGTACTGCTTCTTCACCATGTATGTAATCACCGTGTATTAATTTTATATGCATCGTAATCGGTGTGGTCTGCATAACTGCTTAGAGCATATACCACATACACTAATCACAGCTGTTGATGTTAACGTTTGGACTTCTTCACATAACTGTAGTCATATGATCATGCTTTTCCTAGATATATAGTCTCTCATGATGTCTTGTCGGCATCATTGAAAACTGTTGACCGCTTCTCTCTTGCAGGAAACTAGCCTATGTCTATGTATACTATGATTGTCTTTTTGAATTTGGTGCTAATACTGTTGTATGGATATGGAAAAGGAGTTTGGATTATGGACGCAGATATTCTTTAATGGACGACGGCTGAATTATGAATGACGGATTAGACGCTTGTATCTGCCAATGTAAATGTACACCGTCCATGTACAGGTAAACTAGTATTACTCCCATGTACAATATTCTCATAAAGGCGAATTCTCTGTAAGGGATTTCAAACCAGAAGTAGATATATATATCTTATATAATAAAACTTGATATATTGAACTTATATTATGATTGTTTCGAGTATTCTTAATAAAAGAACATCGAATGTAACAGATCGTCACTACTATAGCTTGATCATGTGAAAAGAAGGCTACGTTAGCTGTTGTAAGTAAAATTATACGTAAACCAGGCTAGAGCTCACTGTGAACTTGACCTCAATTACGCGACACATCGTCTCCATGTAATGTATCTACTGAAAACGAGAGATCCTGAAGGATCTTGGCAACCCCAATTGTCCGATCATTCTAAGCCAAAGAAAAAGGGACACTGGAAAACACCAAGATATTATCTTTCTATGTCTCAGGAATGTCAAGATTTCTAGAAACTGTACTTGATGTCGGTTGTTATAGCACAAGTGATATGAGCAAAGTTAGTCTGAAAGTGAATGTCCGGAGGACCCTTCCTCTTCGTTTTGTAGTATTTTTTTTTGCACGTGTCATCATTGGATATTGGAAGCGAAGACACATCTCTTTGATACTTTGGCATGAGCTATGAAACATACTAAAGATTTTATAATTACGAACGAATGCTAATTCTGTTCTGTTTACTGGGCTAGTTTGAGATATCTCTTTTAAGATACCCTGCTCGAAAACAGTAAGATGGCAGAAACTTAATACTGAAGGGATCCGTTCCGTGCAGTAATGTTGAAACCTTGAGAGTGTCTGAATCCTGATTATCTCCCCTGGATCGAAACACACAGTAGTCTACAGTTGTCGAGTTGTGACGTTGTGTCACAAGAGTGACGTCCCTTCGTGTAACCGGCCCGTCGGCAGACGAAACGGTGGGGCAATTCACTTGCAACAGCATGGACTAAAGTGAACTGATTTAAGATACATTTCAATTCGGAATCATTTGAATTTTTTGATATGGAAGGTGAAGGTATGGATATTCTCTATAATCAATATATAGAATATGCCCCACCGCTTGATCTGCCGACTCTTGTGATGCAATGTCACAACTCGGAAATATCGTATTTATTTGAAGCGTAACTTGGGTTTTCGAATCGGACCAAAAAAAGGTATCTTGCACAACCAAATTTCGGAAAGATCCATAAAATAGTTCCTGAGAATTCACGATAACAATGTTTCAAGGGAAATTAAAGATGGCCACCTGGCGGCCACATTGGATTTTCGAATCGGACCAAAAAGGCGTCTTGTACAACTGGACCACAACCTGTGTACTAAATTTGAGAAAGGTCCATGCAGCACTTCCTGAGAAATCACGATAACAAATTTCATGGGGAAATCTAAGATGGCCGCCTGGTGGCCACATTGGATTTTCGAATCGGACCGAAAAGGGTATCTTGCACAACTAGACCCCGAGGGGAACCTGTGTACCAAATTTAAGAAAGCTCTATGCAGTACTTTCTGAGAAATCACGATAACAAGTTTCATGGGAGAAATCGAAGATGGCCATGGATTTTGGAATCAGACCTGGTATCTTGCACAACTAGACCACAAGAGGAACCTTTGTACCAAATTTGACAACGATCCATGCTTTAGTTTTTGAGAATTCACGATAAAAAATTCTCATGGGAAAATTCAAAATGGCCACCTGGTGGCCATATTGGATTTTCGAATCGGACCGAAAAGGGTATCTTGCACAACTAGACCCCAAGGAAAACCTGTGTACCAAATTTGAGAAAGATCCATGCAGTACTTCCCGAGAAATCATGATAACAAAGTTTCATGGGGAAATTCAAGATGGCTGTCTGTCTGCCATATTGGATTTTCGAATCGGACCGCAAACGGTATCTTGCACAACTAGACCCCAAGGGGAACCTGTGTACCAAATTTGAGAAAGCTCCATGCAGTAGTTCCTGAGAAATCATGATAAAGTTTCATGGGGAAATGCAAAATGGCCACCTGGTGACCATACTGGATTTTCGAATCGGACCGAAAAAGGTATCTTGCACAACTAGACCCCAAGGGAAACCTGTGTACCAAATTTGAGAAAGATCCATGCAGTACTTCCCGAGAAATCATGATAAAGTTTCATGGGGAAATCGAAGATGGCTGCCTGGTTGCCATATTGGATTTTCGAATCGGATCGCAATAGGTATCTTGCACAACTAGACCCCAAGGGGAACCTGTGCCCCAAATTTGAGAAAGATCCATGCAGTAGTTCCTGAGCAATCGCAATAACAAAGTTTCATGGGGAAATCTAAGATGGCCGCCTTGTGGCCATATCGGATTTTCGAATCGAACCAGAAAAGGTATCTTGCACAACTGGACCACAAGGGGAACCTGTGTACCAAAGTTTGAGAAAGATCAAGGCAGTACTTCCAGAGAAATCACGATAACAACGTTTCATGGGGAAATCCAAGATGGCCGCCTGGTGGCCATTTTGGATTTTCGAATCGGACCAAAACAAGAGCCCATGGTGCTTCAATATACGCCCGTATATCTGGAATTACATTGGTCCAAATTTCAAGGTTGTTTAATAGCCTTGATTCCAATTGGTAGCTAGCAATCCAGAGAAAGGTCTACAATTTCGTGCTCGGAGAATGTAACATATGTAACATATATCACATCTTAGACTGAATGATAAACTAAAATGAGCTTAACTCTTGGTAACAAGTTGACCTTGAATCAAGAGTCAAGAGCTCACATATCCAATACTGAAATCGACAATAGTCAAACACAAGAAAATAGTAGTTTTTCTGCAAATGGATTCCTTTCAGGCGAGAGAATTTTTCATGAAGAAGAAAATGATGAAATAAACATTCGTTCTTGAGTTAAAAAACAGGTATGAAGTTCATAAAGGACCCCTCTCCCCGTTAAATTAGTAAATGTATGGTTAATTTCACAACAGTTTAACTAAATGTAGCTGTTTCAAACATGGGAGACAACTTCACAGGACAAATGCCATATACATGTACATGTATGGGAGAGAACTCTGAATATTCCAACCTACATGTAACACATACACTGTAGAGTCAGCTAAAGTTGATTCAGTTTTGGGGCACTGAAGATCAAATTGTGACAAATTGATCTCAAAATGTATGGGTCCTCTTTACCTTGAAACTACAGATATTGCATGGACAACAAATATTGGATGAATGGACAGAACGCAACATCGCATTACACGACTTCGTCTTCGACAGGCTTATGAAAATGTGACTTTTAATGATTTCTTGTTTTTGGGGTCACAGTGACCTTGACCTTTGAGCCACATTTTGGTATGAAACACATCATGTCCCTTTAATGTATCTACTTGCAGAAATAAGTTATTTTTAATGATTTCCTGATTTTGGGGTCACAGTGACCTTAACCTTGACCTAAATTTTGGTACACGAGACATCGTCTTCCCTCAATATATCAATGGACACGAACAAATCATGATTTTTGTGAATTTCATGATTTTGAGGGTCACAGTGACCTTGACTATTGACCTTGACCTAAATTTTGGTACTTGAATGACAAACCGTCTCCCCGTAATTTCTCATTGGACACAAATAATCATGATTTTTAACAATTTGACGATTTTAGGGTCACAGTGACCTTGACCTATATTTGGTATGTGACACATCGTGTCCCACTAATGTATCTACTGACAAAAAAATTGTTATTTTTAATAATTTCCTGATTTTGGGGTCACAGTGACCTTTGACCTTGACCTAATTTTTGGCATGCGACACTTCATTTCCCCCTCACAATCCACTCACAAACAATTAGTAATTTTTATTCATTTCCTGGGTTTTAGGTCACACCGACCGTTGACCTTGATTCTGGGGTCACAGTGACCTTGCCTATTGACCTGGACCTAAATTTTGGTAGATGACACAATGGCTCCCTGTAATTGTCAATGGACTCAAAAAATCATGATTTTTAACAATTTCACGATTTTGGGGTCACAGTGACCTTGACATTTGACCTTGACCTACATTTTGGTAGGTGACACATCGTGTCCCACTGATGTATCTACTGACACAAACAATTTTTTTTAAATAATTTCCTGATTTTGGGGTCAGTGACCTTTGACCTTGACCTATTTTTTAGTATGCGATACTTTATTTCCCCCTATTGAATCCACTCACAAAAAATTTGAAATTTTTAATGATTTCCTGATTTTTCAGTCACACTGACCTTTGACCTCTGACCTCGACCTACATTTGGTATGCAACACATCGGTCCCCCTAGGGCATCCACACACCAAAAATTAGAACTGTATATAGAAAACTGTCAATGATCAATGATTTCCTGATTTTAGGCAACAGTGACCTTTGACCTCTGACCTCGACCTTAATTTCGGTACGCGACACATCGTCTTCACCTAGTGTATCCACTCACAAAAAATTGCAACTGTGGATGGAAAACGTTCACAGATATAGACCGGACACGAACACTTCAGTGATTTCCTGTTTTTGAGGCCAGTGACCTTTGACCTCTGACCTCGACCTTGATTTTGGTACGCGACACATCGTCTCCCCGTAGGATATCCACTCACCAAAAATTAGAATTGTAGATAGAAAACTGTCCCAGATATAGACCGGACACGAGGGACGGACGGACGGACACACGGACACACGGACACACGGACGGAAACCGCCATCACATAATACGTCCGCCTTTTGGCGGGCGTATAAAAAGGCATCTTGCACAACTAGATCCCAAGGGGAACCTGTGTAGGTCCAAATTTGAGAAAGATCCATGCAGTACTTCCCGAGAAATCGCGATAACAAAGTTTCATGGGGAGTTTTAGGTGTGACAAAGCTGAAATTTGTTTCCCATGAACCAGGTACACCCAAATTTTCGGACAAATTTTTAACTTAAAAAGGGAAATTTTCAATTGTTTTGTGGGTTTTCTGAACTTACCGTCTGACCGCTTGACCTTAAAATAAAATTAGCAAGAAATACATAAAAGTTTTACCAATCCATAACCTCGAACTGGAGATTTTCCATATATTTTCTAACCTTGACCTCGGACCACTAAATAGATGAATAAATAAATTCTTTGTCGCAATGCAAGTAGCAGTATAACAGCATTACAGACCCCCTTTTGACGAGTGCGCAGGTGTTTCTGCGCAGATTTGTGGAGGAAACGTGGAGGAACTTGATCACGTGATCAAGGCATGTCTAGATGGTGGTGGAGGTGGTGGGACCAAAATGGCGGCTGGTGGAGGTGGTGGGACCAAAATGGCGGCTGGTGGAGGTGGTGGGACCAAAATGGCGGCTGGTGGAGGTGGTGGGACCAAAATGGCGGCTGGTGGAGGTGGTGGGACCAAAATGGCGGCTGGTGGAGGTGGTGGGACCAAAATGGCGGCCTTGTGTTTGGTGGAGGTGGTGGGACCAAAATGGCGGCTGGTGGAGGTGGTGGGACCAAAATGGCGGCTGGTGGAGGTGGTGGGACCAAAATGGCGGCTGGTGGAGGTGGTAGGACCAAAATGGCGGCTGGTGGAGGTGGTGGGACCAAAATGGCGGCTGGTGGAGGTGGTGGGACCAAAATGGCGGCTGGTGGAGGTGGTGGGACCAAAATGGCGGCTGGTGGAGGTGGTGGGACCAAAATGGCGGCTGGTGGAGGTGGTGGGACCAAAATGGCGGCTGGTGGAGGTGGTGGGACCAAAACGGCGGCTGGTGGAGGTGGTGGGACCAAAATGGCGGCTGGTGGAGGTGGTGGGACCAAAATGGCGGATTGTAGAAAAACGTATAAAAGGAGGCGATTTTTTAGGGGTGGGGTGTATTCATTGCACTACCCTGCGGAGCACTCTGACCCCAGCCTGCCTACCTGCCTGCCTCTAGCCTGCCTGCCTCACCTCTAGCCTGCCAGCCTGCTTGCCTACCCGCTTGTATTAGACGAAAGCATGAGACGTGGAGAAGATTTTCCCTGGGACCCAGCAGTACCTCCGGTTGAAGTCTTGCCTGAAGACGAGCGTGTGAGGGAGACCTGCACTCTTACACCGGACTGCACCCTATTGTATCCCAAACGCGTGGAGCTTATCGATGACGACAGTAGGTGTTGGTGTACGTCTGAACCAGCGCGTGTCTCTTTATCCCCGGAAGGCTGGACTACCTTGAAACGGGTGTTATTGGGTGACCTCGATGGTGATAGCATTCACCTGTGTGACGACGTCTACATTTTCCGCAGTCCCTATTTTGCTCGACTCCTCTGTCTCAAGCAAGGTGGTTTTACTCTGGACCCTGATCTATGGACAGCCTTGGAAAAAGTAATCCCCATGATCGATGAAGTACTATCTCTATAGGAGCCACATAACCCATCAGAATACTGCGTATCACGGACTACACCCGTATAGCTAGGCGCGCATGTGTGACCTGGTCTATAAAACACGTCCCTCGGCATCCCACACCTTCATTTCTACAGAGCCATGGCGGAGATCCAGCCCCATGCGACTCGCATTTTACAGCATGCCACCGCGGTGAATTCATTCACGGGTTACCGAGCAGTGGTCCGGTCCATGTTTGCAGATGGCGACGACAACGAGGGACGACGCCAGATCCTGAACGAGTTCACAGAAGCGGTCCTCCACAGAGTGCACTCGATGGAGAGGCGTGCCATCACTCACCACTACTGGACTATGACAGCCATCCTTGATGCTCGCGCTATGGACCAGGAGCGCTCACGCCGGAACCAGCGCCGGCTGGTTGGCCTCATACTAGTCTGTGCCCTATTGACCCTGGCGCTGTGGTATTGACAGTGGGGACTATAAATACGAGGGTCAGACAGAGTGTGTGTCATTCACCGTTCGACATTGGAGCAAGCATGTCACCCGTCCTACGAGCCATCCTGCCCCTTACACCCCAGGTGGGGTTACACGTCTATGAAGATAAAGTCACCCTGGTGGAAGACCGTGGAGATATTTGCTGGTCGCCCGCTGAGACCGTATCGAATACGGTGACGCTACAGCGTGACGGCTGGACCAAATTTAAACGCGTGTTGAGCGACGAGCTCGACGGACACCTCATCCACATAGACAATGCCATCTACGTATACCGTGGACCTTTCTTCGCACGTCTGGGCCGCTACCAAGATGCTGCGCGAGGCTTCACCCTAGACCCCCATCTGTGGACAACCTTGGAGAAAGTAGTGCCTATCGTGGACCAGCTGTTTACACCGGACGAGCGATCATCAGACCAGTTGGAGTGGGCTCGTGCCCTGAGAGAAGCGGCGGCAGAACCCCATGAACAACTACATGAACCCGACGACGACGATGCCATTGATTACCCGGCTGAACTGAGTCAACCAACACAACGGTGGTAGAAACTTGTTATAAATAAACCATACTCTCCGGGTCCATCATCATTGTGTCACCATGAAGCGCTGGAAGAAGGTGTTGGATAACTTATACTACAGTCCCGACAGTCCGGCGGCCTATAGTGCATTGTCGGCTCTCTATCGAGCGGCCAAACCCCAGGGGATACAACGTGCTCAAGTCCGAGATTGGTTAAGAAAACAATACACCTATACCTTACATCGAGCTGTCCGTCGCCATTTTCTACGGAACCGGGTCATCGTGGGAGGAATAGATGCCCAGTGGCAAGCGGATTTGGTCGATATGAGTGCCTTTGCCAAACACAATGATGGGAATCGGTATGTCTTGACGTGCATCGATATCCTATCGAAGTATGCGTGGGTGGTACCCATCCGGACGAAAACGGGGGCGAATCTCATAGCGGCGTTCAAAGACATCTTCAAGACCGGGCGCAAACCTTTGTATTTGCAAACCGACGAAGGCACGGAATTCCTCAACAGACCGTTCCAAGCCTTTCTCAAGAAACAGAAGGTCTTCTTCTTCCATACGTACAACGAGACCAAGGCGTCCGTGGGGGAAAGGTTCAACAGGACATTTAAAGGTCGTATGTATAAATATTTCACCTATAAGAATACAAGGCGGTACATCGATGTTCTCCCGAAACTGGTGAGGGGTTACAATCGAGCCTATCATCGAAGTATACAGAGAGCCCCCATTACCGTCACCCAACGCAATGAAGCCCAAGTCCGGCGTGTCTTGTACCCCAGGCCATCGCAACCAGCACCGAAGGCGGTCCTTCTGGTCTTTGATATATGTTGGCATTTGTGGGAAGTTGATGCTGGGTCGACATCGGGCCTTACAGGCTAGTCTTTTGTGTTAAATGCCGTCATTTACATCTGATGACGATACAGCTCACCAATCTTCAATGTACGAGTTGTCACAGCGAAACAGCTCACCAATTACCAGTATACGAGTTGTCAGAGCATTTCCATCATAGCTCTCTAGATTTGTATCTAATACCGCTTATGCCGGTGCTAGGGGCCGTGTGGTCATATCATCTAAGTTGCCACATGAACAGGTACAATAAAAGCGTACCTGAGATACAACACATATCACTAATCGTTAGATTCTTGGTATGTGCTTTAGAATAGGTTAACCAGAAGACTATTCTGTGAAGTCATGTGACGCAGTCAGTATGTCGGCACCTCTTCCCACTTCCCTTATATGTGTTGTAATTCAAGGTCGGGGATCCTGTACGCATCAGTAAAGTCAAGGGCAAGTTCGAGAAAAGTTACTTGCCCAACTGGAGCGATGAGCACTTCCTGATTAAACGGCGCCTACCCCGACAGCGGCGAGTCTATGAACTGGAAGATCTTCAAGGGTAAGCGTTGGGGAATTACACCCTGTCGTAAAAACACAGCAAGACTACTACACGGTGGAGCACATTTTGAAAACGGAACGTCGACGTGGGAAACTGTTTCATTTCGTCAAATGGCAAGGCTGGCCCAGTTCCTTCAATTCCTGGGTCGCTGCCAACCAGGTGAAACGGCTATAAAGCCAGACACCACTGCCGTCCTCCATTCCACGGTCGACCATGACCACGGTGCAACCGTCTCTGAACACAGCGTCTTCCAAAACGTGCAAAGCGCAAGTGGGCTTTGGTGTACTAGTGATAACCCTGCTGAGTGTGTTGTACGGAGGTGTGTTTTACGACGTAGCCTATGTCAGCACGTTACTTAACCAACTGAGAACACCAGTCATCAGTGAAACCGGTCTACAGAGAGCACCAGTCGTATCCAGCCCAGTCACCACCACCACACCCCGTGTACAAGCCACAACGAGTGTAAGCTCCACACTTACACCAAGTACACCTACTACAGCTGAACACCCACCGGATTTCATCCTTCACAGTGAACCGACAACGACGACCCACGTTGTACCCATCACCACCATCATCATCCCTGAACGTGAACAGACAACGACAACCGACGTTGTGCCCACCACCACTCCAGTTCACTCGTACCAAATTTACAAGAGCGGGTTACCACGACAGCGGATACACCTCCAACCATGGACCCCCGTTGGCAGCATCCCTTCACTTGCGTCATCGCAGGACCGACGAGTTCCGGCAAAACGCACTTCGTCAGGAAGCTCCTTCAACACGCCGACAGCATGATCACCCCACCCATTGCCCGAGTCGTGTGGTGTTACGGAGAATGGCAGGCAGCGTATGCAGCAATGCCCCACATCACGTTCGTGGAAGGCCTACCTAACCTGGCCGATTTGGAACCCGACACCTTGGTGGTTCTGGATGATCTCATGGCGGAGACGGATGCGCGGGTCACCCAACTCTTTACCAAAGGCAGCCATCATCGACGGCTCAGCATCATCTACATTGTGCAGAATCTGTTCAGTAAAAACAAAGAACATCGGAACATCAGCTTAAATGCCCACTACATGGTGGTCTTCAAAAACCCGAGAGATACCACTCAACTGCTGCACCTGGCGAGACAGATGTATCCCGGCCGCACACCGTTTGCATTGGAAGCCTTTAAAGATGCCACAACCCCTCAGCACGGGTATATGCTCTTCGACCTGAAGCAAACCACCCCCGACCACCTTCGACTACGGACCGGCATCTTTCCCGGAGAGACTCACCACGTGTACATGCAAAAATAATGTAAACACACCTACAGTGGCTCCCCCAGCTGGGGTGGGTGTGTTTTGATGATGGGGATAATAAAAAAGAATGAATACCACAGCAGGGTTGATTTTCGTCTCTGAAGTAGATAAAAAGAGCAGAGTTGTGGGTTCTAGCATTAGTTGTACAGGATGTCTGCGCGAGTACGGAAGCACGCTCCCACGCTCCGTGTATTGAAGACGGCCCCACCCGAGTTAGTCCGAACCATTGTACGCGGTGCCGACCCTGCTCTCGTGTGCTGTCTGTGCGAGATTGGACTCAATATCTTAAAAGGCAACGTACCACTGACTCCGGCTCAGAAGACCAAGTTGGCCAAGCATAAGACAGGTCTCCGAACCTTAGTCCAGAAGCGAGTTTCTCAAACACACAAGAAAAAGGTGTTACAGAAAGGTGGATTTCTCGGGGCCATCTTAGCACCGTTGGCCGCTTCCGTGTTGGGTCCAGTATTGGGTGGACTCTTCGGCCGACAATGAACCACACGAAAAAAATGGTCCTCGTCGAACCTCGGCTCCTTCAAAATCTCCAATCGCCCTACCCTGTCCCACCTACGGTGAAGACGATAAACACCCTCGATGGAGAGATGCAACAGATCTTACAGAGACCGGCGTTAAGCGATAGTGAGAAAGTACAACGGTACAATGAGACGCTTCAGCGGTACATGACGTTCATGGACCAATACAAAACCCTCTCTGCTCCACCACCACCACCATCACGTGACACACCACCGACCTCAGCACCGCTCCAACAGCCGGGTGGAGTACCTTCCACAGCCCCACAGTGGGTCGAAGACGAAGTCCTGAAGAGTGTACCTGCATCGTTCAAGAAACAAGCTGGCCTGGTATTACAACGGATGAAACAGAATCCTAACATGACTTGGAATGATAAAGGCGAACTCCTGGTACAGAATCAGGTGGTCCCCGGTACCCACATGACGGATTTAGTGAATGACCTGATGCGTCAACGCAGGACGCACACGAATCCTCGAGGATGGGAGGTCTTCGCTCAAGGCTTGAAAGACATGCATGCACCACAGGAATTGGTGGGGAACCCCGAGCGCTGGGCCTTTATGCAGAATGTGAGTACACCACCAGAACCTTGGGAACCGGAGTCACCTCCCAAATCACCACCACGGCGGGCACCTACGTTTTCACCCCTTTTACCACGCCACCCCCTGCAACCACCAAGAGCTAAGTCACCGCGACCATCACGACGATTAGCGCCCAATAGCTGGGAGAAGTATTAAAACCAACAGCAGCAGCAGGACAGCGCAGTCGTCATGTTTTACCTCACCCTACCCAGTAACAGCTCGGCTGATGTGTTTCCTGACAACACCTTGACCAAGTACGTGACCCAGTTACCGCAACCGTTGCATTTACCTGGGCGCTGGGAATGTGGACTCGTGGATATCCAATACCCTTACTCGTGGTACAACGTGCGAGCCAATGAAGTATGGTACGAGGTGACCTACGAAGGACAAGAAGCTCGACTCAAACTACCCGAAGGTCAATACGATACCCCCAAGGAGTTCATGGGTGGACTGAGAAGTCTGATGCATTATAAGTCGCTACGAGACGTCACGAATACTTCAAAACCCATCAAATCTTTCCCCTTCAAAAATCATGTGGACTTCGATTACAACGCACACAACGACAAGGCCAATCTCACGCTCAGCCCCAACGTGAGTGTCGAACTCAGTGCTACCCTACAGCAAATGCTGTGTTTCAATTACCAGGGGTACGCTGGCCCCACCGGCGAGATAGGCCACATCACGATGGACATGCGTGGTGGTATGTATGGCCTGTACGTCTACTCGGACGTGGTCGATGCACACATTGTCGGCGACAGCAACGTACCTCTACTGCGCGTCTGCCCGGTGAAAGGCACGTATGGAGCTCAAGTCACCCACAGTTTCAGGCATATCGTGTATCTACCGGTCAGTCAGACCGATATTAGCTCCATCGGCATCGATATAAGAGACGACACGGGACGACCGGTGGCATTCGAACGAGGAAAAGTGATGCTGACACTCCATTTCCGTCAAGTCCGAGCGGTTCACTTTGCATAATGAAGGTGCCTTATCAATCCCATACAGCCAGTTACGTCGATCATTACACCAAACAGGCCGGAGGTAACTTTCCTGTCTTTGCGGGTACACGCATGCAACGAGGACATGGGCTGGGGAACATACTCGGGAGCATCGTCAAAACGTTCCTGCCCTTGGTGACGCGTGGGGTCAAAGCGATCGGCAAACAAGCGGTGCGCAGTGGACTGCAAGTGGCTGGTGATGTCTTGGGGGGTACGGCACCCAAAGAA